>JAVCKT010014461.1:38624-51542 GCA_032273925.1 Rhynchotus rufescens
TAGGCAGCATCTAAGGTATGGCTCAACTGTGTGGATATTTTCAAGGGACTGCACTGAGTAAGAGGAGATATATTCTCCAGGCCAATCCTTCTTGCTTCAAGTTGGTTTGACCTGGTCACTCAGATATGGAGGACTAAAATCATCACATCTCACCAACCGATGAAAAAGGACTACTGTGGAGAGAGCTTCACCAATGTTCTTTTCTTTTCTCAGGATGATTCTGAGATGTAAGAATAATGTCAAAATATACTTCTGTATGATGGATGTGCTCTTGTAGACTCACAGGAGTGGTGTCTCACATTGCTGCTGAATTCAGGCAGTAATACAGGTTGCTTTTGGGGAGGAACAGTGCAATAGAAAACCACCCTTTTACAAGGACTACTCTTTAAGTCACTGCCAACTTTTGCTTATTTAAGGCATGTGGTAGATTTATACAAAAATATACTAGATTTTCACCATTATATTATATTAAAAATTCCAGGACACCAAGTCTTGTCTCTCAAACAATTGACTTGACTGGAGTGTCTGGATTTACTAGATCTCAGGTAGTATAGTAATGCATGTGCTTATGGGATTACATGATGAAGGATCTTCTTGTGTGATGCAAAAGGAAACCTGCCCAGCACCTATTTGACAGAGGAGAAACGCCTTGCAGAAAATATTTCAGTGTGGGAAAGTATAGGATCAATGATAAACTTTCAGAAATTTTTGTGGTTAGTTGCACTTTTGGTGAGCCTGAAGTTAAGAGAGGAGGAAACCCGTTATGTACAGAAAATGATATCTCAGGAATTACTCTCCATAGAAACAGTCACAGTAAAGCTGCAGTTCCATTCTTTCAGCATGCATACATTTCTTCTATTTAAAATCTCTGATTGTTAAGTTGAAGAGGGTGGTAATTGCCCACCCCAGTGATTCAGCATTCTGGGAATTTCCAGAAAGTGTAGTCTGAGCTGAGTTATGGTTTCTGCCAGGAAAAAAAAATCCTTTTCTCACTAAAATGGGAAAAGTCCTTTCTTTTTTTATTTAATTCACAGACAGAATCCAATGGCATTCGCTTAGCACTGATGACAGACTGTAAATTCTGATGCATGAAAATAAGAGTTTATCAGTGAGCTCCAAATTGGAGCATTCTGCATGGAAAATTCTGCATAGAAAATATTGCTTTTCTGATAAATTTTATAAACTTGCAGCAAGCATCTGTAGCATGGTACTAAGTTAAGAATATTATACTGTAGTTTGACAGTCAGCAAACTAATCTGTTTAACAAAGCCAAAATATAAACACAGGAAAGAACGTTACCCAAGAGTGGAAGCTAATGAAAAGGAGAGGTTAGTGCATTGAAAGAAGTGTGTGAGTAAATTAGGAATATGTAAACCAGTTAGGCAAACTCTTACAGAGTTGGTGTTCCTTGGTTGCTGTCTTCTCGAATACTTCCTTGTCTCCTACTTTATTTCTTGGGTCCCCAAGCTACCTATTACTATAAGGCTGATTCTTTTTTTGTTTGTTTGTTTGTTTGTTTGTTTTTTGTTTTTTTTTTTGTTTGTTTTTTGTTTTGTTTTGTTTAGATATTAGAATATTTTCTCCTCCATTTTGTGTATGTATTAGGACATGAGCTAGACATAGAAAGCTAAAAGAGGTCGTAAATCACTTTTCTTTTTCTTGTGATCTTTATGCTTGATGAATCTTGTGTATGTACATGTGTATGTGTGTGTACAGCTAACCTCTGGTACAAATTAAAGTAGCCACACAGAAGGACACAGAGGGCATTTAGCCAGGATGAAGGATTTGTCCCCATTGTTTCTTTGGAGAGTTGGATCCAACATCCTTTGACTCATAATATATTTAATTTAAAAAAAAATCCTAGCAACATGGAATTAAAACTATTGTTGTCGCTAGGAATATTGAATGTGCAAGGAATGAAAGAATGGGTGTATAATGCATTACAACTACTTTTCAGGATACTATATGCTTTGATCCCACTCTACTCAACGGGAAAATTTCCAGTGACGTCAATAGTACATGAACAGATTCACAGGCCTTACTCAGGGTAGAATCCCGTTGAAATCAGTAGGTGTGGATAAGCAGAGAAATCCAGTTGGAATGAAAAGAAAAATTGCTTTGCAAAGATTGTCATCAGTGTGAGCAATCTCAGTAAAGTCCTAATGACTGTTGTTAACAAACTGTGTCTTATTAAGTTTCCTGTAAAACAATGTGCTTCACAGGGGGAGGGCAAAGAGTCAGGGGGGTAATTGTCATTCCAGTGAATCAGCTACTCTGGGAATTTCCAAAAGGTGCGGTTAGCTCAGAAGACTGCCGTGTTTGCCACATTTTTCCTTCCTAAGGCTAATCTTTGTAATTCAAATTAATTTACAACCATTTAGCTTTGAATCTAGAGTTAATATAGTTGATTAAGCCCTATTATTCTTAAATCTACCAAAGGCACAGACAAAGGCAACGACTATAGAAAAATACTAGGTATTAAGTGAAATCCATTTATTACAAATTCTGAGATTTGCCAGACAGTTCAACACTCCAAATTTATCCGGCAAGAAAATGAGACTATCCAGATCATGGGGGAAAGACGAAGCCAGCACGTCTGCAAAGTGAGGATGCCATGAGGCAGCAGGGAAAACACAGAAAAAGCACTGGCCAGATTAAACCCTGCAGCGAGCAACACTCAGGAAAGGAAAATTTAGGGACATTAGCCATATGGAAGACACCCAAAGAGCAGCCCAAAATAGTTAGAGATTGCAGTGGCTTGTTTACCTCCCAGGCAGGAAAGATTCAGGCAAAAAAAACGGTAGTATTTTTCTTTCTACAGGAATGTCCGTCTTTCAGTGGAGAGGAGCTATTCTTCAGAAATGTGGCAGGAGCAACATTTTAAGTATTACCCATATATATTTGATTAAGAAACTACTATTGTCAGTGTCAAAGAAACATGGTAAATTCTTCCCAGCTGTATTACTGAATTATAATAATTTTCCATTACAGAGGTGACTGTTGCTCCAAGCCAGAGTGTGCAACACAGCCAAGATATGCCTCTCTCAAGCACAATGCTAAGCACCTCATGCACGATGCTGACGTCTCTCTGTACTTACAGGCTTCCCCGGGAGCTGAAGGCACTCAGTACTGCCCGGGAGGAAGCGGTCTGTGTGTGGCAGAAAATGTTAGCATGTTAGGAAAGTAAATGGAGATGATTTAATGATGAGACTATGGCTTCTCATACTGACCAGCACTGTTTCATTGTTTCCTTGTGTTCCCTCATCAGACAGTGTCTATCTTGTGTCTCATGCTAAGCGCAGGCGCCGAGCTCTCCGGGACAAGGTGCAGCCTTTGGCACCAGGTTGGTCCCCAGCAGCGGCCAGGTGCCTCCATCAGAGCAGCCACAGGCTCCCACAGTCCTGCCTTGTGCTTCGTGTGATGGCTTTGCCTGTTCGCATCTGTCAAGCCTTTTAAGTCATGCCATTAGCAAGGGCTGTTTTGGTGCTGTTTTTTGTTGTTGTTGTTTTTTGTTTTATATATATGTATGTATATAAATTGTTTTGAAGACTCCTTTTAGTTAAAAAGTGTTTGCCACCAGAGTTAAGGCATGGACCGGATTAAAGTTCAAAACCAGCTCACGTCAGCAAGTGGATGGAAATTGTTACCATCTGACAGCTGGTGGCCTGGAAGGAAAATGTAAAAGTCACTGCATGAAGCATCATGAAGCATCGGTTCAGGGCAGTGCCACAAGAAGTGACATGGCTTTGTTTAATATCCTGGGAGCACAGCTCTCTGTTCTGCCAGAATTTAGCTCAGACGAATTGGGCATGAAAACTGGTGAAACTCGCTGCACCTCCAGTGTCCTCACTGTACCAGGCATTCAACAGGTGCAGAAGAAGCTGTATCTTGTGCCATTCGGGGTAGGTAACAGAAAAGGAGGGAAACAGGCCTGGTTTATTGTACCAAGCCTTCACTGTGCCCTTTCAACATCCTGAGTTCTCCTTCCAACCCTCAACTCATCAACTTCAGCCAGCAAACAGCTGAATTTGGGAGAAAGAATTTTCTCCCAAATCTTTCCTCATGCCCTCTGGCTGCTACTAGTATTATTGTTTGATACAAGAATACCCTAGAAATCTGAGAGAATCTAACTGCATCTCTCATACCGAATGGTGTGGAAATATCAACAAGACTGCACAGTGTGAAATGTAGATGGAACCCATCATACAAGGGTTGAAGAATTAGCTGACTTGCCCAAAGTCATCCAGGGGATCAATGGTAACACTATCTGCTGACACAGGACTCACTGATGCATATCAATCACAATGAGCTCAGCTGTCTTAGACAGCAAATGTTGGCTAATCCAGTTTATTTTGAATGAAACAGTTTAAAGAGTGATCATAAATGCAAACTGAAGAAGTAGATTCTGGAGGGAGGATGATATTAGATGGCCAGGGCTAATAACCTGCTACCTTTCCAATCAGCGCTGTTGCATTGGGAAGACATATCTGGGCTAAGGGAGGGCATATCAGTGCCCTCACCTCTGAGCTCTTTTGCAAAACAAATACTACAAAATGGAAACCAGAAGAATAAAAGGGCCAACAAGCTCTGCTGCAAAAATGAAGAACTTTCCCAGCAAAATCTGTAAAATAACCTTCAGGGCATTAAACTGTAGTGACAACATTTACTCCTGAACTAAAATTTAGGAATAGAACATGCCAAATAAATCACTGCCTGTGTCTGCTTTCTGCAGAAGATGTTTTGAAATGCAAAGACATTAGCATTGTTGCATGCAGGGGCAGTCAGTTATGTAATCAGACAGATTACATGACGTTAGAGAGCTGCTTCATAGATTTCAGGAAGTGCAATTTTCTCTGAGAAAAAGAGATACATGTGATAACTGAGAAAAGCTCTTCACTTCTGATGACATCCCAAATGCAGTTCTTTGGAATCTAGCTCATCTGTCAATGATGAGACAAGAAATACCATTGAATATGGGACTTGGTAACTTGCACGTAAGACTCATTTCAATATTGCTGTCAAAGTTCTACCCGTAAGTGCCTACTTCTGTGGTATGATTGAAGGTCTTTACTACCTGCAGAGTGCTTACTGTTCTCATTCCTTTTCCTACTAGGAAAAAAAATATTAGAAAAGTCAAGATTAAACTTAATTTTAATGTGGAGACATGTGCCTCCCGAAGGGCTAGAAAATGGGACTATTATCTTATCCCATTGGATATATCTTGGCCAAATATAAGGCATACTGGACAGAGAAAGGAGTCTTTCCCTGAACTGTGCCTTCTTGGCAGTTGTAGTAAGAGTTAGCATCTTTGAAAACTCATAAAAGCATTCATTATGATATTAAAAATCAGAGAAACAATTGAACTTGCCTTTTAGGTATGTTTCTAGTTGAGAAATATAGAGAATTTGGAATTGAAAAATCCTCTATATTGCTATTCTTCTATGACCTATGATAGAGCCTAGGGATACTGGCTCCAAGAGTAAGAAAAATTGTGAGAATTGAACAATTATGCATCACTGAATGGTCAATATTAGTGCTGGGTTTAGGGCTCAAAGCTGAGGCAGAATGTGAGGCCATAGGTTGTTCTTTATTTCAAATTATAACCTGAGCCAGAGGCCATGCTTGACAGTCTCCTCCTTTTGCCCAGTGTCTCAGTGCTCAAAGCAGTTCTCAGAAAGATTTGGGTGGCGAAAGCTCATCTCAGATCCCAGAGAAATGGATACCTTTGCCTTAACCATCAATCCTAGTGCTCTGATGAGTAGGACTGTTTGCCGTTTCATTTAATAGAAGCTGCTTTTTGAACTAACAATTCATGGAGCAAGAACAAAGACCACCTTCAATGAATTCATATGCAAAATCGGAGTCCTTAATTCCATTCTTTGATCCATAGACTACTTTATAATTGTATACGATGTGATCAGCAGAACAGTCATGGAGACCACCTTATCAAGGCCATTGTGCCACCAGCAGGATAGAGTCATGCTCACATACATGTCCTACCTTCTTTCCTCCCCTTCTACAAAGCTGAAAGCTGAGAGAAGTTAAACATCTTTGGTAAAGGTAATCAAGAAGTCCATCTTATAGAGGTATCCCAGTATTCGCTGGGAACATTGACTTGGGGGAACCTGTCTTACATTTTTTCAAATGTAAAAACACACTGATCCTAACCTCTTCTTGTATTATTATTCTTTCTAGGAAGAATTATTATTCCTAGGAAGAATATAGTGGGGGAAAGGCAATAACTCTCCTTCTGCTGGGTGCATTGGGAATGGTTTGGGAAGCCAATGGCTTCCCAATTGGCTTGGGAATCTTCCTGCTATTTTGTAAAAGATTTCTGGGGTGAAAATCTCAGAAGCTACAGACAGGAATTCTTCATCTAAACAAGTATAACACAAGTTTGTTCATTGCTGAGTGAGATCTGAACACAAAGGCACCTGGAGAAATTTGTTGCTGAAAACCTAGGGATTTGAAAGACCTCCAGGATTAGCTAGAGGCTTAACAGGGTTTTCGAGCATGGCAATTTTAGACTACTCTGTTTAAAGCTGAAGCTGAATATGGTTGAGATACATCTCTCTGCTGTGGATTTAGCCTTAAGTTCTTCAGACTTAAGGTTCAACCACTTCCTCCAATGCATTCATTGGATGCTGAGACACATTCCTATTTATTTCTGTTTTTAAAAAGGGGTATGAAATGCTCCTACATGATAATAATATTCATTTCCCTTTGAGTTTTGAAAAAGTGTCCAAGACAACTTCACAAGTGATGAAGATAAAATAATAGAGTGTCACTAATGTTATTAATTACAGCGAATGCCACAGGAGGATCCCTCGTGCAGTGTTCATTTTCTTTTGTTGTTAAATGAGTCCCAATGCTAGTTATTGTTAAACTGTGAGAATCAACATGGATTGCTGGTAAAACAGGAGGTCTTCACTTTATGCATAATCTTTTTATAAGTCCTTGACCTCACCTAATTTTCTTCTGTTGCACCGTTTGATAAGTGAAGTAGATGTTAACCCACTATTTAAAGTACTTTTGATATAGGCAAATATTTGGATATGTAGAAGTGCAGAGAAGGATGTTGCTATTGTTGTCACAGACGTGGTAAATGCTAACCACAGGCCAAATTCATATTTTAATTCTTGTTTAAAAGCAATTTACTGAACTCTTTCAAAGAAAAAAAAATAATCTTTTCTAAGTATATCTGTGACTCCTAATCAGTCTAGAAATTCTTTAGTGGTAATGCTCAATTTGCTTAATAAAGCCAAAAGAAAAGTGCCATTAAGGAGCACCTTCCAGTAACCTTCACTCTGCACTGGACACAAGAGAGAACTTCCAACAAAGATACAAAGCTACGATTGTAAGTGTCTTTCTCCAGTAGTAGCTTCCACCGTTAGGGCCCCCAGAAATACTGCTTAAATGAGGGCTAGCAGAGCTCACTGCAACTCCATGCAAACACAAGCACTACATGTGTCCAGTCATACAGTTTGAGAAATTAACACATGCTAAAAACATGAGCGCATCCATGATAAGCTACTGCATGCTATACAGGGATCTGTTAAGATCTGTGTCTAAGGAAAGATCATTGTTCCACTCCCTACTTCTTCCTAAAGCATGTATATTGACTAACTCTTGCCGGGCTGGTTCATCCTTCTTTGAATGGAAATACAGATAAACCAAGAAGGAACTCACCCACTGTGATGTTCCTAATATTTATTTAACTTTTGTAGCTTCCCTGCAAGTACTGAAAGGTGTTTGGACTGCACACTTGAATATGACTTTATACATCAGTAGATAGTTGTTCTGCCTCCTCCTTTCTTTCTGTAATGAACATAGACTTTGTGCCATAAATTTGTTTTTGCTCCTGTTCCTGAATCCTTTCCAATTTGCCTGAACATATTTCTTTCAAATGCGGTGTCCACAGCCTTTTATGAAACTAGTATAGTGTATGATATAGGTTCCAGTAAATGTTTGACTTCTTAGTGTTTACTGAAACAAATTTCAGGAAAGCCTCCAAAATGTGATAGAAATATAAAAATATGAGTAGTATTAGTGCACCCTGTGCCTTCCATCTGCTTCATTAGCTGGTTAAAAAATATAGGTAAAATCAGGTTGCCTTGGGTATTAAATTATTTAATACATTGTGAATTCTCAGTTTACATGGAAAATCTAGGATATTGCTCTCCTGAACAATAGTAGAATCCACTAACCTCTAAATCTATCAGTCCTTCAACTCATCTTTCTGTCTTCGTGAGCGAGAAAGGGATGAGAATTAATTAGGTGGCCTCAACATCTGGATCTGCATTGAGGTAATGATGATGCTCAAACCACAGGCTTATGAATTTTTAGAGTGGGTGTCTTTTTTTCAGTATAAAGGTTATTTGAGTAGTTGGGTTATTTAAGAGCTTAGGGAAGGAAGGTGTCTAGAGTAGGCAGGGAGCAGTCTTGCATCCCCCACAGCATTAATGACTGACCATTGGTGGTACCTGGTGTAGCAGGTGGACACAGTTAGCTTGTTTCTCACTGCTTGCATGTAGGAAGGGGTTTCTTCTCTCTTCTCAGAGAAGGAGGTGTTGAAATGGAACTTTTCTTCATTGCTAGCATGAGGCATGAGCTGTCTGATCATGAGACTCTTTCTCCTACTTGATTCTTTCCTGTGTGGACACTGGTGTCACCTTGGTCATTTTGGTCGTCTTCTGGAGCATGCTAAACTCCATTTTCCAGAGAAAAATTCCAGAGAAAATTCTCCAGGAAATCATTATGCTCCATACAATCTTATCTTTTTCATAGCTATATAATATTTCTCCTATAGAGACTGAAAGGAAGATTTTGGCAGCATCTCAGGCATTAAACACTATCAAAAATAGCATTGCAGCAGAGAGTAAAGCAGGGTAGCAGGTAGCTGTACATACTACCCTGTCTTACTCCTGTTTAGACGTCTTTCCAGAAGCCTCCTGAGGTGTCACAGGAGATGTTGAATGGCTTTAAAGTAAGAAATGTTGGAAAAATAGGCATACTTAGAAAAAATCTTCAAATTAAGTTGGAAACCTAGTAATTTGATTGGTATATTTTTGTACTTTCTACCTTTGGACCTAGCTTAATTAATATTTTATCCAACATATAGAAAGTTAGAATTTGGATAGAGAAAAAAACTTGTTCTCATCCAATATTTGTTACAACTAGTCCTGGCTATATAATATCCAGCTCTGAGTTTTATACCTTTAGACAACTGACTGAAGAATAGTAGAGGGTTGCCAGAGCTGAGCTTCCAAGTTGCAGGTTTTAACAATGGCTGAGTTTCATTCATGTAGTTACTGTTTCCTTGATCACTGCCTTTAACAGAAATAACCACATGAGGAGGAAATATATTCACTAAGTACTATGAGTAGCTGTTTGTGGTTATCTCACCTCATCATCCCCAACTGGAGGAATCAGTTCGGCAAAGGATCTGAAGGAAATTTAATTTAAAAACACATGGATCCTTGACCACACCATTGAAGGAGCTGGCTTTGCACATAACCTGAGAGTAACTTGATTTCGACCCAGCAGCAGGTCTGTCTCCTTGTCTGCTGCCAATGATATTCCCTTCCCAGCTGAGAGGACTACATCAGTCACAGAGATTCATTGCTGATGAAAAGAAGCTAATCTGGTTGATTATAATCATTATATCCCTATTCTGTCAAGCCTTGAAACCACAGCCTCTGTATGTTTCAAAGGCTCAAGTGTAGGAGGAACATGAAAACAAACTCTGCATTTTCATATTACTTTAACTGTTATCTTCTCAGATGGTGAAAGGAGCAGCCAATGCTCCATGAACAAATAAATCCAATGATCCATGAAGAACAAACATTACTACTGGCAGTGCGAGCTTTGTCTGATTGTACCACAAGTACCAGTCAAAGGATAATTTCCATCCCTTTCTGTTCCAAGATAGCCATATATGCTGTATCTTCTGTGAGGAAATCTCATGCTTTCCCTCTACTCTTTGAGCAGCCAGTAGTAGGTAGGAGTGATGGCAGAATTAAGACTTAGGAGTTGTTGACATGTTCTTCCCTGGGAGCAGATATATACTGTATGATAGGAAAAAAGGCTCCTTTTGCTGTATCTACGATATGCATTCAGTTGTATGTACAATATGCAGAGTGTGCAAAGTGGCACTGGGAGTCAAGCTGGTGAGATGTTTCCAGATGTTTGCAAGGTGGGAGAGTCTCCAGGGTGCCCCAATCTTGTGGTGGTGGCCTTGGAGGGAACAGGTGGTCCCAAGAGATGTCCTGCAGAAGGGATCATGAGGCATGAGCTGCCTGCAGAGACCAGCCCTGGTACCCTGAGACCTGTAGAAGTTCCACCTGGAGAGGAGGCACCAAAACCATTCCAGCGACCCAGGAAGAAAGGGGAAGGATGTAAGCACATCCTTGAGGAGCACCATGATGTGACCCTGGACATGAACACTGTGCTGAAACAGCCACACTTAACACTCCACATCTAACCCATCTTTCCACAACTTGGCTGGGATACTCATGCTCAGTGGCAGTATGAAGAGCACTCTGGACTTCTATTTCTGAACAAGGATTGCTGAAGACTGGTCCATGACTCTGATTCAGTCAATTATTGCCCCTTCATCCTTCTGCCATGAATATTAGTGTAATGTCAATAAAAAATTTCTATTCCCATTCAGTTCTCTGTTGTTGTGAACTGCATTTCTCCAGTAGGTATTTGTTTTTGCAATCATAGTGATGAAATACACTTACTGGTGGTAGCAGTTACAGGAATTCTAAATAAATATCTTTCTTTGTTTAATTTCAGTAAATCAGAGCATTTCACTAGCTTCATAATAATAGGCATTTGGGGAATACTATGCGCCTATGAAAAAACTCCTGAAGCAATTTATTCTTGTATCAGGACACAAAACTCTTCAATTTGGGTATTCCCAGAAGATAAAGGACCAGCTTCTACATTAAGGTGTGTTTTTTTGTTTTTTTTTTGGTTTCATTTTTTCCCCTCACATTTGCTACAAGCTTTGCACCAAGTTTGCTTTGCAGCTGTGGCATATGAAAACATATAATTGCAATTTTCCACTCAATATAAAAGATATAGTCATAGAAGCTAGCATAAGAGTCTCTCACAACTCCAGAAGGGTATATCTAGTTAGCTCGCATCTTGCAAAGGTACCAATACTGCCAGAGTGACCAATATCACCTCTCTATGAGAACAGACAGACACTGTAAGTAGTTTGAGTCTGTTATTTCATAATACATTTGGGGACGTTTGGAGTCCCTTTTGGTTTTCTTTTTATGTCTTTCTTAGGTATATCTCTGCAGAATTATGCCTTGTTAACTCTTTCCAACTGAATGGGAATGAATGCATGTAATTGAGAAGCGTCTTTGGGAGGAAATGAAGCGGAGAGTTAAATGGTGAAAATGTAGGTAACATCTGCTCAGCATTTTCTCTTTTAAAAAAGGATAATTTCCTTTGTGATTCTTGCTGTGGTAGAATGAAGCATAACAGTTTTATTTCATCAGCTGACTTGGAATTTTTTTTTTTTTTATATTATTTAAAGAGCACTTTTAAATTCCATTTGAAAATGTAGAAAAACTACCCAGTTGAGAAACATTCTTTGGCAAAGTTGGCCATTTCCACAGATTGAGGCATTTCATTGATTACATACATCTGAAATCCAGGGTTTAGTTTCTGAGAAATTATTTCCCCACCACTCCCACTTTGATGGAAGAAGCCTATTGTTCTAAGGACATGTCTGAACATATGAGATGTCCGTTTCTGGAAGAACTTTACAATTGAAATGAGATATGAAAGGCAAGATGTGTCAACTATGGCTGTGAAGAACCAGATCATATCTAATGGATGGAGATTTTGCCAGGACTCATCTGTAACCCTCGACTTTGCATTTTGCTGCAGATAACAGTAATAACAAGCTCCTTTACATGCCCCTTTTACATGCCCCTTGATTTGGGGAGTTTCTTAAATCCTTGTAGGGGAAAACTGTTTGCTAAACTCTTAAAAACTGTTAACTGATTTTTTTTTTCAGGACAACTATGCTTCTTAATGGTACAGAATACGGGCTTTATTATGTTGCTTTTATGTAGAAGTATCTACCACTGAAATCTGTGAGGATCCTTCTGTGAGAAAAGTCTTCAGGAACCTGCCCAAAGATCCACATGTTTTAGGGTTGCAAATGACATATATTAATAGGGAAATTCAATTTGTTTTTCTCTCCATCCTTCAATAACACATGAAAAAAACAACATGGTCTGAACCTAAGTACAGTGCTTGTACTGGCCAACAACCCGCTATTGCACCACACACAAAATTCCCATTGAGGTCAATGGAAGTGCCCTGAGCAGAGCGGCTCTTGGCCCGAACCCGGTTTTGTGTGCCTGTATATGTGTGTGTTTGTGTGTGTGTGTGTATGTGTGTGTTGAGTAATAATTTTCCACACCAGAAAAGAAAATAATAAAACTTTGTTGTCATGCTATCTTACAAGGAAGCTAGTTTCACCCACACAGAGTTGAAAGCACATACCACTCTGTTACAGCACATAAACACTGTTATCACGCTAGTTGCAGAAAGAGCACTGTCACTGGGACATTTTATAGGCATGGGCTTTTATACTATTCAGCAAGCTATTGAAAATTAAAATGTAATTAGTGTAGCAAAACAATAGTTTGCATCTTTTAATTACTGCTCCATTTTTTTGACAGAATGTTTTAATTATTGTTTTTTCTTCTGTTCTGTTTTTATTGATTTGGTGCCAGTTCAATTGTGTTACCAAGACCTCCCAGTACTCAATGAATTTACCTCAGGGGATTCTGCCTTCTTCATTGTTTTAAAATAAACCAGATCTCTAACTACCTACAAAACAAAATTAGACATGGAGAAGAGAAAGAAAGAAAGAAAGAAAGAAAG
>JAVCKT010014461.1:57513-73880 GCA_032273925.1 Rhynchotus rufescens
CGAGCGGGGCGGGCGGAGCGGAGCGGCGACCCGCGCCTCTCATCTGTTTTCCCCTCCGTGGGGAGGGCTGAGGGGAAAAGATGCTCAATTAAAGATTCGCCGCTTGGGTCTCCAGATAAGCCACACAGAACGTTGTAACGTGGTTTGGGCTCCGCTTCTTGAGCCCAATTTATTTATTTATTTATTTGTGACAAAAGGGATGTGGGGAGCAGAGGAAGGGGAGGCTGCAGCAGGAGCTGGAGCCACATCTATCCTCACACAGCGGTCTGGGCTTTCCCTTGGCACAGCTCGGCTTGCTGGTGTGATGCCCTTTCAATGGGCTCCGCATGCAGTGAGGGCGTAAAAGATTTAAATAAAGGCACAAGAGATTATACATAGCATACATAGTGCGGAGATAAGGCGCAGTGCGCTGGTGTCTGAGAAAAGTCTCCAATTACTGTGGCCTGATTGGGTAAAAAAAATACACAAATAGCATTTCAATTATATTAGCTTGTCAAAGCCACCATATAATCTGTTTGTGGAAACAGTATTTCTTATATTATTATACCCATTACCCAATAATCCCTCCTTATTTTACCAGAACTGTATATATAAAAACTAGAAGAAACTGCGGTCCTAGGTTTATGTGGTTGTGTGTAGGCAATCCTATTTCCACATAAGGTAATTTTTAATGGGGGGAATTCTAGCGTCATTATTGCGATTTTACATAAAAATACAGAACAGGAGCTCTTCCTTTCACACATGGTGCTACCGGTACCCATGCACGGCAGGGGAGCTCCCTGTCCTTACCCTGTAATGAGTGCCTTGATCTCAGGCTGGCGACCTCGTCTTGTAAACCTTGAATCTATCAGGTTTCCTCATCCTAAGTTCTCTGATATTTTAGCCATTCTCTGCGCTTGGAAATATCAAAAGTAGTATCTATTTTTAAAAGGCCCGTGTTACCTGTAATCAGTAGCTATGTTATTCCTTCTCTTTAATTCTCAGATTTTAAAGAGTATTTCTGCAAAGTGCTTTTGGTCGAACTCTATGAGGAAGCATCTTGAAAAGTGCATTTTTTATGCACTTACCCGGTTAATGCCAGTTCAGATCAGAGACTGCACATGAATTTAAAAAAGAACTAGGTCTTTAACACTGACCTTTGCTTAAGGCAGTAAACATGAAGATCCACTCCAAAAAGTGTGATTGTAACATCCCTCCAGCTGGCCAAGAATGTTTGCTAAGAAATAATTTCTGAAAATAGCATAGTTGAAACCTCTCCCAGCTTATGTTCCTGTGCTATGAAGGCAGAAAAGTCTAACAAGAAGTAATCACAATGTTCCTGACTGTTTCTTAGTGAGTCAGTCTTTGGGAGACCGTCTTTGTATTTTTTGCATAGCCCCAGACTTGTGATGCCAAATTCCCTTGAAATGCATGCTTAAATAAATATGGCAAAACTTTACATGCTTTAACACAAGCTATGGATCATCCAGGGCTGCTGAGGGGGTCCTGGTGGACAGCACAATGCACATGAGCCAGCCTAAAAAGGCAGCAGCTTCCAGGATTGTACAAAGGCTGTAGACTCATATTTGTGCTTATCCTTACATGATCTAAGAAGCAGACACGTTTCCAGAAGTCAAGACCTATCAAAAAGCAGTAGAACTTCCATCCTAAAACTGTTTTTCACAGCAAAGGGAGAACAAAGATATTAGTATGCTCTAGTAGCCAACTGCTATTAGTTGTGTTGGCAAACTAATACATTACTGAAAGCCTCCTGACTGTAAGAAGAGATCTTTGGTTGGCATATTAGTATTTTAATGCAGATATAAACAAAAACAAGAACTTCCTTCTGGTAAGCATGGACCTTTTCTAAGTAATGTCTTTCAGAGCTCCTGCGAGGTGACTAAAACACTGCAACACTAATGCAAGAGGCATATAAGCAGTTCTTATAGCTGGGAAGAATAAAGCACTGATACAGTCACATGCAGATCACAGGGGAGGAGGAAGAGCTGGAAGCAGAATCAGAAATCACTAGATTTTAGACACTCCACAAAACATGTGATTGCTTAGCTGAACATTCATTATGTATATTTCAGGTACTTGCAAATGCTTTTAGTCTACTGAAGAGAGAATTAATGTAGGGGAATCTGACTACTTTTTTTTTTTTTCTTTTTCTGAGGACCCATTTACCCTTAAGAGCTGTGTGAAAAGCAGCTCAAGAAAGCATAGTGCATTTCTAGAAGTGTTCAATGTTTTAGGCTTGTCCTGCCTATGGGAGCAGAATGTACAGTTCTTAGGCTTCCTGCCATCACAGAGCACAGAATGGTTGAGGCTGGAAGGGACCTCTGGAGATCATCTAGTCCCCTGCACCAGGAGGGACACCCAGAGCACCAGACTAGGAGACTCCACAACTTCTGTTGGCAGCCTGTTCCAGGGCTCTGTCACCCTTGTCAAGTTCTTCCTCTCATGGAGATGGAACTTCCTGTGTTTCAGTTTGTACCCATTACCCCTTGTCCTGTCACTGGCAACCACCGAGAAGAGCTTGACCCCCTCCTCTTTACATTCTTCCCTCAGGTATTTGTACATGTTGATCAGATCCCCCTCTCAACCTTCTCTTTGCCAGACTGAACAGGTCCAGCTCGCTTAGTGGAGACAGATCCCATAGATCCCTCACGAGATAGCTCCCATCTCACAACACAATCGCTCTTGCTATCCCTGCAGCTGCCCAAAGGCGGTGTCAAGCTCCGGGACTCCCAGCATCCTGACACCCGCACTGCTCGATGCTTTACTGGGGGGTCAGTCTGGGTCCCTGTCCCCTATTTAGCCAGTGCCAACGCGACACTCCGAGGAGCATGGCGCTGCTGCGCGCCTTGCCTGCGCCAAGCGCCGCGCGCCACCCGCCGCCTCAACGGCCACGCGCCACACCCCAACCGCCGCGCGCCACCCGCCGCCTCAACGGCCACGCGCCACACCCCAACCGCCGCGCGCCAACCGCCGCGTGCCCAAGCACCACGTGCCCCAACCGCCGCGTGCCCCAACGGTCGCGCCCTCCCCGTCCGCGCAGCTCAGTGCGCTCCCTGGGCGCCGCTCTTGTAGGCGCGGGGCTTGGGCCGCCCTCGCTGCTCGGCGCCGCCCCCGCTGCTCAGCGCCGCCCGGGGCTGGGGCTGAGCCGCTCCTCTCATAAAGGTCAGGACATCCGTACGCGTGTTCCGAGTCTCAGTTTTGACTAAAACTTAAGATTAATCTTAGTTTCCAGAAAAAAAAAAATCTACAACTGTTAAAAAAAAAAAAACCAGAAAAGGAAAAAATTATTTGCTTCTGATGCTGGCAGCTAAATGCACTGTTGCCTGAGTGTACCATATTCCTTTTTGGTTCAATCAACTTCAATCAACTAATGCAGCATAGGAGGGTGACTCGCGCTTTGAAGAGGAATAAGTTAGAGCTGAGCAGAGGCAGCTATGGAAAAATGTAGGGTTAATAAGTATCAGCACCTAGGAGGAAGAACCAGGTACCCTGTGGGGATGATGAGGAAAAAGTATCATTCTTAGATAATAAGGTTGAGTGAAATACTACCGAAGGTGCATACTCTGAAGTGTATGCATGCATGAAGGCATCATTTTCTTTTGAACTAGAAGCAGAGGAAGAGGAAAGGACAAGGCAAAAAGAAATAGAGGAAGTCTGGGAAAGGAGAAATGTTTCATCTATAACTCGTGTGAGGTTTGGGGTCTAGATAAGGATTTTAAAATAGCAGCACTTCTGCAGTGCTGACATCACTGATACCACCGGGGCTCCCACTGGGAGGTGAGCGGAGGAGTATCCATCCTGGGATAGTTCTGTTTTCAGCTATTAAAGTTTTCCTCAGAGAATAGCCTTCCTAGTTACAGACGGTGGTGAAGTGGTGAAGATCCATCCACATAGGAATAACTTGCTATTGTTTTATTATTTGAAAGGTGGGTTATCTTCCAATCCTATCTCCACTTTATCTCCACTTTATTAGCCAAATAAACTACGTTAATTTTACACATTACTATTAAGAATATCAGTGAGCATTATTTCCAGGTTTCTATCCATACTATCCATATGGTAGAAACCTTATACTCTTGGAGAGGTCCCACATACATTTGACAGTGACAACATTTGCAGAATTTCATCTCTCCGAGATGACTGTAGTATTTTAAGTGTTTTTAAAGAGGGTAATTTGTTTTTCTTTCCTTAAAAGCCTCCTGCAAGAGACAGGCCTGACCTTGTAAGCAATATTTTCTTAAGAATTTTCTACCTTTCTGTGTCAAAGGTTCACATGATCCTTGAAGGACTTAACCAAAATTCTTTTACCTTAATAGAGATCAGATTGAGCTAAGATTTGGCAAGGAAGGTCCCAGGAGGCCAGTTTCCTATACTGTCACTGGAGTATAGCAATCTTTTCTTAAAAACAAGCGAACAACAGCACCAAAAAAGCATAGTACTTACTTGAGCACATTAGTCAAGGGCGCAAAGAGATGTTGTCTGACATGGAGACATAGTGCCTTTTGGGCTCATTTCCATTTTTCTCCAGTAAAATGTCTTGGCTGCAGTGACTGTATAAAGTCATCTCTGCTTTCCATTCGTTCCAGTTTGAATTTGTTGTGAATGACAGCCAAGCGATTATCTTAGTGTAACATTGCAGAGTTCTCTGGAGGAGTTAGTATTACCAGCAAAAATCGAATGAATTTGTTCTTACAGATTTGGGAAATAATTCTTCCTAAACAAAAGCTTCAGCAAAGCAAAAGGAAGTATAACAAAATTGGAGAAATATCAATGTGAATTCATATTTTAGCAGATAAACAGAATTCATGTTCTTGTATATAGACTTTCATCTTTATATCTCCCTGTGCTAAGAGCCTGAGGTTTTAGGGACCGCATCAGAACAATCTGTGAGGACCCCGGTGCCCTCTGCTCCCTTGGATAAGCTACTGAAGAAGCTCTAAAACTTGGAGAAAGTTCACCGTTTCCTTGAGGCAGGGAGCTGTCGACCTTTAAGTGCTGACTTGAGGAGCACTGTACTGATTAGGGAAATAGAATTAACATATCTGAAAAGAACATGGAAGGGAGGAAGGAAGAGCAAGGGAAAACAAGGCAACACATGCACTGGTGGTAAGAGGGCTGTGTCTGTATTTTGTGTGTGAAAATTCCCTGAGGAGGAAGTGACAATGGGATTTTTGAAGTGTTGGCTCCGGAAGAGTGAATGTTTGAAGAGCGAACAAAAATTCAGGCTCTATGTCTTTATTGTAATAGAGGGTGGAAGCTCCAGGTTCCCCCAGAACAGCACCTTTCTAGAACCTCCAAGAATAAGTAGATCTGCATTGTTTTGAGTCAGGGTGCAAATTCTTTGCCTGTGTTTAAGCGCATACTATTTAAAAATCTTTTACAGTTACTAACACAGACATAGTCATAAGAACAGTTCAACAGAAAAAAAAATATATTTTTATTAACTGATATAGGTTAGGAAAGAAGCAAAGACTTGCCTTGATTCCAGACTCTAACTATGCAGCATAGCATTTTGTTGCCATGCTACCAGAATTGCTTGCCTTGATATTTAAATTTGCCCAAATTTGCATTTAAAAAAGTATGAACTGTTAAGAGTACATTAAGATATAAAATAGTCTGGCAGTCCGTAAACCTTGTCATCAATTTGTTCATGTATTTTTGACCTCCACAGATGTTTTTATTTCCTTAAAAAAAAAAATCCCAGAGACAACTGAACCAATAAAATATGGAAACATTCTGTTTGCTAGTGCAATAAAGGTATGTGTCAAGAGGACTATAAATTATAGTTTCCATAGTTAATGGAAATGTGCATTTTGCCTACCTCGGTAAATGCCTCTCACTATCCTTCATAGTCTCAGATTTATCATTGCAGTGGGAAAACAGAACACAGTGATATTTTCCTGTTATTGCTGGGTTGTGGAGGAGAAAGTAGTGTTTTTCGATGATTTAAAAAGAAACTGTGTTCTTTAGACACAAAATACTGTTTTACTGGAATATAATTCTTGATTAGAGATAAGGCAGCTTTAAAAAGAATCTTATCCCTTATTCTTTGCCAGTAGGTCTGTGAACGTGACTTTAATTATGTAAAAGTATTTGACATATTACAGCCCAGGAGATGAGAGCTGTGACGTGATGCATGACAGACAGAGAGAAGGAATTCACATGGTGACTAGAAATTTCATACCCGCTGTTGCGCCAGCAGCACGAGAGCAGCAGAGGATGGGACCTCTCCTTAGCTGAGCTGCACTGCATTTCCGATGCTAGTGGTGGGCACTGGAATGCTGGGGTTAGTGGGGGCAGAAACCTTTTTGTGTGTATATGTGAAATATAAATGTATTTATATATTTTTTATATATATAAATGTGTACACATACATATGTATATATGCACCCACATACATGTATATATTTTACACACACACACACACACACACACATGTATATGTATAATAAAAGGGTTTTATTGGGGTTTTCAAAGTTGGGAGGAAATCTCACTTTACTCCTCCAGAAGTAAAAGGGACAGTGTGTAACTGTTGAGATACTATTTTCAGTACGTGGAAAGAGACACATCTTAAGGTGATTTTAGCACTTCTACATTTATCTACAACTGTGTTAACTTATCTCTAAAGCACATATTTCAGCACATGTTTGTTTCCTGTTTATTATTCTATCCATACTCATGATACCTGGGATCATCTAATTAGAAATAATGATTTGAACAAAAAAAGCGCTGTTAAGATTATATTTCCCTAGGGAAGAATAACCTTGTATCAGTTTTATTACCGCATAAGATGCATGCATCATTACTATAATTCTTTTGTAGTGTCCTGTGAGGTAAAATTTAGCTTTAGGACTACTTGTCAGAAGGCAGCAAGGAACACACACCTGATGGCCATGTTTTACAGGTAGTGGGACTAAGGAAGGCACATTAAAATGACTTGCCCAGAATCCTCATGCTGCTGGGTCACTAAGCTGGGAGTAAACCCAGGGTTTCCAGAATCATTGACTAGTGGTTTAACCACAGTGCTATCCTAGCCGAGTTCTTGCTTTGTGCAGTAGCACTCATGAGAAGATCAAGCCGTTAGCTGACCAGCTTCCCATCGTACAAATAACTCTTCCTCGTTTTTGTACCATAAAACTTTCGCTATGGGAGTAGATACTTTATATAAAACACAGTATTAACAATAGTCTTCTATGCTTTGCACCTTAAAAACTGGAACAAGGGAAAATTGATACATATTTTTATATTTTTATATTAGAGTGTTAACCTTTTGTGAAAGAAACTTTTCCTCTTTTTCCTCTCTTTCTGTGAATATCTCTATATTTGTCTGAGATTTTTTTAAATCGTGATTTAGTATAATTTCAAGAGCTAGCATCTAATGAGCCAGCATCAAATTAATTGAGATGTGTTAACGTTTCTTTTGGCGTGAGTCTTGTGATATTTTATGATTTAGTTAAGGCTCCAGCTGTTAGTATGTGAGAATTTCAGCTTTAAGTTTCTGTTCTCATGGGCCCCAAGAACAGAGAAACTGTGAATATGGACTTTAAACATCTGAAGAAAACTATAACATCTTTAAATAATGTTGGAGAATTCTTCTGGTTGCTAATACTTATAGTAGTTGTGATGAAAACAATTTGCTTGAAATTAACCAGCATCCGTTTGAATGATTTAAGCTTGAGTTACTGCTTTTCTTCTTTATGACTGTAGTTAACATTTTTACAACCATTCACAATGAATGCAGACAAGCAAAACGCCATCCAGAATATCTCAGCTAGCTTTTTTTTTTTTATCAGTAATTGTTTCACATGCTGTTAAATATTTTCATCTAGGTAATGACAGTCCTAATTAAATTAATGTAGTAATTTAGGTAAAGTAGTAAATTAATGTAGTCCTGCTTAGTAGTATCACAAGGTTGGATAACAACACAAGGAACTCAGGCTACTGCTACTCTCAGTTAAGGTTCCGAACTCTGGCCAGGCAATGGCCCAGTGGATCTTGCCTTTGCAGGATGAATTCAGTGCTTCCAGTAGGGTTTAACTTTCTCAACCATCAGATGAACACGTGATCCTAGCTGAGGGGATTAGCACTTTTCAGAGTATTGCATAGCAGTTATTTTTCAGTCTTGTGGAGGTGGTTAGCATAGATGTCATTTGCTTAAGTGTTGCACAAGCCTGTGTTGAATTTTTGAAATGTGTCCCCTGGGAACAGAGAGTCATTAATCCAGAACTCTCGCTACTGAAAACCTAGTCCATTATTTGTAATAATGCACTGAGCTCTTATGCTGTAATCTACCAGTATATATCAGACAGAGTTCTTAACAGAGCTGTTAGCAAAGAACTTCAACAACATTATGGTTTTGGGTGTTCTTAATCTTTTGGTTTCTTCCCAGTAAATGTTTAAATATAAAGTGCTGACAAATTGGAGTTAGTTTTAGTGAGAATTAATATTTTATATTTGTATAGTATAGTTAACTTGTTTTGCAAGTCTGCAAGATTAGCTGTAATTATTTTTGCCTGCTAAACATTTTATTATCACATTGTTTTACAAGCCATAAATGATTATCAAAACACAAGTGAAGGTGCTGTTTTTTTTAAAAAATAACTGTTTTAAAAGATTTTTTACTGAGATTATAACTGACCAACTGCTACAGCAACGATTATTCACTACATGACAAAAAAATGATGATTGAAGTGTCAATGGAGTTAACAGAATTAGAGATGTAGGCTCCCACCTAGCTTGCACATCTTCTGTGACAGCATTTCTGAGTTGACAACTTGTGGCCTTTTGAAGGCAAGTCGATAGTTTGCTTTGAAAAAATCTACAGGCTGAAGAATAATTGTCCAATGCCAAACAGTTTAAGACAAACTACCGCTCAGTCTGGCAAGGGATAAAGCTTCCAGCTGCTGAGCTTTGATAACATGGATGTATTCTGTTTTGGTTGCTCACTAGAGGAGTGAGCTGCAGTCTTTCCAGACAGACAAGTCTTCTTGGTTTCAGGACTCATTTTGAATAAGCAGAGGTTAAAGGAAAATGTTCTTTACGACATAGCCAACTTGTGTTTCTGTGATCAGCTAACAACTTCTAAGCTTTTCAACCTGTTTTACTATTCTCACAAAAATTGTTAGTAAAGCCACTTGGACTCTCAATGTCCCCATCTCTAGCAAAGCACAGGATGTCAGAGAAGACGAGCAGAAGACTGGTAGATATTCTCCTGTGTTTTCCTGAGTCATATTACAACAAATGAGCCTGGAGGAATGACCTACAATCAAAGACTGTTCAAGAGGTATAGGCTAAAAAGAGCCAACAGAGTACCAACAGGATAGTATGAACTGCCAAAGGCTTATGCCAATCTGATCTACCGTTTCTGGTCTAATATTTTTATTTATTCTAACTTTGATAATGACAATTCAACAGCTTTATCACACATTTGCAGAGGGTAGGATCAAAGTCTTCAATGTTTGGACTTGGGAAAAGTGAGATAAACATTGAATTCTCATCCTGAAGATGTGAAGGAAATGAGTTTTAGCAGACTGACATTAGGAGGGGAGGTATGCTCAGAAGTGATTCATCTACTGGGGCTTGATCTCCCAGCAACAGACTTCATTTATTTTTCCTTGAATCCTGAGGATTCAATTACTACCAAAATCACATAAAATCAAGGTGCCTTGTTGCAAAGATTGTTAGAGATTTTCATAAATATGTTTTCATTCCTGTTCTTACCACAACTCCTAAAGATTCTGAGTAAACCAGTACTTCATAGCCCTGTACTGTTTTAGGAAGCTTTGTTCTTCAATTTTCAACAACTTTTATGACTAAACAAGATACGTGTACCTTGCTTCTGTTTTACCTGGCTTTAGGATCTGATGGGATAAGAACCCTTGTTCTGAGCCTCAGGAGCTGGACTGCTAACAGCACCCGACTGCTCAGCTTTATGTGGAGCCGTTAAACAAAGGAAGTAGTGCCTGTACCTTCAGCTGAGAGAGAAAACATCTGTTCTGTCAGAGGTTTAGGTGATACAGATACTAAGTCAGGAAAACAAGTGTAAAACATAGCTCCATCCTCCAAAATCAAAAATCTCCATCTTCGGTATGGCAATTGTAGAAATCTGGGAAGAGTGTTACCTGCTTGTCTACTCAAAGCTGTTCCGTAAGAAGCATTTGGTCATCATCTGTCTGTAAGCTATCGAGTTGCTGGTAAAGTATCTCAGTAACAGAAAAGGATTAAATGCTTTG
This sequence comes from Rhynchotus rufescens, assembly GCA_032273925.1. Classification (NCBI taxonomy): domain Eukaryota; kingdom Metazoa; phylum Chordata; class Aves; order Tinamiformes; family Tinamidae; genus Rhynchotus; species Rhynchotus rufescens. The sequence goes on from JAVCKT010014461.1 coordinate 67,746, forward strand.
CCTACATATTTAGCTGTGTACCTGGATCTTGCTGAACATAAATATATGCATAAAGGCATTCTTGCTCTTCAACTAGATATCCTGAATAAAGACCATTAATGTGATAGGTTTGTGCATTCTGGTACAAGTATGGGCAGATCGCCGTGAAGTTTCTCCTTTGATTCATTTAAAACAGAAAGACAGAGAGACACTGACTCAGGGATAGAGATGTGAGTACACAGTGCAGCTTAATGACAATGGAACAGCCAGTACAAACAACTAGGGATGAAATAGGCATTGGTTCTTTATCTATCACTTAATAAAAAGAAGGCTTTTCCCAAGCAACACTCTGTGCTGATAAGACAGCAAATGGAAGAGTTACATCCCAGAAACCTCAGGTTTGAACTGACATAATTTATATATTCCCTAGCATGACAGAGAACACAACATTAGAAATAAGTTCTTAAGTAGAATTGGAAATACACTTTCTGTAGCTATTCATCTTATTAACTCTGGTAGATACTCATCCTTTGAGGTACAGGGCATTTACAACTCCTCTGGGAGTTTTTAAAAAACATTTGTACAAGTAGAAACTTGGTTCTTTTCTGAGAATGGAAAGACCTGTTGTTGGTACCCAAAGTAAGCTGCAGACATCCAAAGCTTACAGAAATGACAATGAACTAAATGAGGAAATTTGCCTGCTCTTTACTTAGGCTAAGAGATGACGTCCTCACTTACAACAACTTGATTATTGGGATGATCCATCAATGGCTGATTGCTTTGTTTTGGAACTGCATAAAATAATATATGAAATTTTAATCTCAAACTATAGATGGTGGACTTTTACAACTAAATCAAATGGATCTTACTGAGGTCCTCTGGATGCAGCATCCCAAAAGTGAAGAGCATCTTGACCACCTCATTTCTCATCCCTTGTTTGTTTGGTTAAATTATTTTGTATTGAGCATAAGGGACAGATCTGTTCATAAATTCCCTGTTAGGTTTCACAGATGCATGTTTAAGGGGATTATTTATACTGTAGGATTTAATATCTGCCAGCATGCTGCTCATTTGCCTGGTGTCACTGGAGACTAGTTCTTTCATTTGCAATTTCTAAATCCTCTTCTTTAGACATTGAACTTTTCAGAGAGCTGAATACTTGAAACATCCTGCAATTATTAATATCATGAATTATATCTCAGATGGACTATGAGGGTTTATTCAGCCAACATTATATGTGCTCTATATATGATACGCCCATTTGCTTTATTTCTATTTTAATAGCACAGACAGAAGTACCACCTTTAGGAGTGACCTTGGGAGCTGTCCCTTTGCGTCGTGTGTGTTTGAGGGCTGCTTCTTCCCTGTGCCCTCTGCCAAGTAGTGTTGGGATTAGCCTTCCCAAGGGATGCTGGCAGAAGCTCACGAGCACAAACCCCGTGCATATTCCTTCCAGACACAGCACAGCGAGTAACGAAGCACGCAGACCTGTGCTCTGAGTGCCTAATGAGACCCCAAGCCTTGGCAAGGGTTGTTAGCAAAGATACGACTGGGACTTTCAAAGCCTTGTGAAAAATAAGATAAATAACTGCAAATCGGTTGCAGTGGCTGGCAAGTTGTTCTGATTTCTGTGAGGACAGCTCTGTATAGTCCACTTTGTGATATTAGTGCGTGATTCTCTGCCGTAGTCTAGATTTAAGCTGTGAAATGGGGAGAATGTGCCTCTTGCCTCCCGAGCAGCGTGGCTGCCGGTCTGCGTCGCTCGAGCAGGCAGAGCTGCCTTCCCCTGCCCCCTTTCGTTGCTAGGCTCCTTGCTGGCTCCGCTCTTCCCTCCCAGATCCTACCGGAGACCCAACGGCTGGCTCCAGAGAGGTGATCAGGAGCTCTCGGAGACCTCCCGGCAATAAGTGATAACCTTCTCAGAAAGCAGGATGCTAAAAACATTAAAATGCAAGAACAGAAGGTGAAATCGAAATGTGAGTCTTGCTTGAAACGTCGGAGTTAGCTAAATCTGTATGCTATTTTCGAGTTACATTGCCTGTTCTTTTGTAATTAAAGCTTTAAATTACTTTATGTATGCTTCAGTGATTGATGTCAGAGTTGTAAGGAATTTAAAAAAATCTTATGGCAGACAGCTTCATAGTAATTAATAATATTCTTTTAGAAAACTGAAAATAACCCAGTTTCTTCCTCTGTGCTTTTTGTCCTGTTCTTGGCAAGCATTTTCCAATGCTGTATTTCTAACGCTGTGAGAACCATTCTGGATTGCTGATAGGCTCAAAACTCAAGCAGTTTGTAGTCAAATGTCCAGATGCCTCAATTCGATCGTTCTGTGCTGGGAGGCTGTGAGCTACCAAAATGCAGGCTGTTTTTTTCTAAAGCGGCTGCATCCCCTATGGTCTTACCAAGAGCTCACACTGCATTCAGTTTTCTCTGCACTGTGAAAAAGTGATGGACGGCAGAATTTCTCTTTTTAAGATTTATTCTGTTCTCAGTGCTACTAAATCAGAAATGTGTATTCTGTTATACTGCAATTTTGCATCCTAAGTGCATTTGGGTACTGCCAAATGCCACATGAATATTAATATTTCATGGACCCATTTTCCCCCCATATTAAAAAGTAATACTTTCTCTGTCTTCTCTGACATTCAGAGAATAAAAAATGCAGAGGAACCTGAGTAAAGACTAGGGAAGAGGAGAACATTGGAATAGCATTCTTGCACCTGTGCAAAGGTCATTTTTATGTGCTAGAAGGCCAGAAGATGGTGCAAGACAAAGGCCTGCAGCATATAGGAAATGAGGAGGCAGGCAAGGCTGGAGGCAGAACCTCTGACTCCATCTGCCACACTGACCTGTGCAGTGGGATGCTCCCGTTGGCACTGTGGAGCAGTGGCGGGGAATCGCATCCCTTCTTGAGCCCCTTACACAACATGTGTGCAGCGCTCTGCTCCAAGTGCATTGTTTGACCTTGAAAAAGTCAAACTGTTTTTCACAAGCCTCCAAAGAATACTAACTCTGTGTGGTAAGGTACCTCATTTTGTGCATTTGAGAGAGAACTTTGTTCTTTCAGGTGAATCCTGGAGTTAATTTCTTATGTGTCTCAGTGCTGCATAGTATATACATTAAGCAAAATTACCTCTGGTTTACATGTTTACATACAGTTGTGAATGATCCTGGCTAGATTTGCTCTTTTTTTGCTTCATAGTTGTAGTAAAGCTTTGAGATAGATCATGAGGCGTCCTGAGCTATATAGAGAAGTACCCCTGGGGCATTGTATAAATTAATATTCCATCCATGATTGTAGCTAGTAGTTAATTCATCATTTGGCAGGGAGAAACAAGAGACTAGATTACAGATTAATTATAATCAAGCTTTACACAGTGCTCACGTGTATGCTGAAGAGGAAGTATTAGTACACTGGTGATAGCGTTTTGCAATCTACAGTCTATCTTGGTGGTGTTAAATCTAGCGGTTTAAGAAATAAATAAGAACAATGGTAAGCAGTAGTAGCAGTATTTTTAGTTAAGCTAATTAAAGTTTTATGACTGGCACAGAGGACTTGTATTTATGGCATCTTCAGGTTTGGCATGGGGAAATAAAAGAATTCTCAGGAGCTGACTTATGCTGTAACCTGTCATATCTTGTTATGCCATTTCCAACTCTCTGATTAATAACAAAACAAACTTGTATTTATTCTTCACTAGAAAGCAGAGGAAATAGAGCACAGTAACTGCAGCCAGTAAGTACATCCAAGATAATACCATGATTGCTATCAGTGACTGTTTTCAGAAATTACATCCAGTGAGTATCCGAAGAGTAATTAGGCTTTGCTACTTGGGAAGAAGCTTCAGAAAAACACCACAAAGAAATATTCATGAATCCTGATAACCACCTGATATACACTTATCAAGTGAAATACAAATGCAAGAATATGGCCTCTTAAGGACACAGCAGTATTAGCCAAAATTAAGAGCAAATCTCATCCCCTTTAATGGGAGGAGGTGACCCTGAGCAAGTCTCTGCATCCATGCGTTTACCCTGCAGGTGTATATACCCTTGAGTATAACTGTACTTATTTCTGTTAGCTGCTCTGCATGAAAATTGTATAAGTTTTTCTTTTCTTTTAAAACAATATTGTTTTGCTTTAAAGCAACTAATTGTTTTGACCTGTGTTTTCAAGTGGACTTGGCTCACCCTAGCTGAGCTCCCAGCAGCTCTTGCTGTTGTTGTGGGACCACGATTCCCTAGGGATGTGGGCCTGGCAGGCAGTACAGGGCTTGGGAGATGCCAGCACTGCTTGGTCTCTGCCTGCTCCTTTCCCTATGGGTGCTTTCGGAGGCAGGTTGCAGCTCCGGAAATGGTTCCTCAAGGATGGAGTTAGACAGGGCCCTCGTTCAGCTCTGAGGCTTCTCACTCTTGCTAATGAATTCCTGTGCTCGGGCTTCCTAATGAATTCTGGTGCGGCGTCACAGGGCCCATCCTGCCTGATGTGAAATATGTCACCCTTAATTTATGTCTGCGGCAGAGCCATACAGCGGTGGTGAGGACACAGCTGCTGGGGCTGGCCGCCAGCTTCAGCACAAGGCAGGGCCAGTAATTAATTCTAAAACCATCTATCCGCCAGGCCCTGTAGATCTAGTGGAGATCACAGCAAGAACAATTGGCATCTCTCACCCGGTCTTGGTCCCTGTGCTCCCTGCCACCATCTCCAGCCCAGCCCGCTCCCAGCTTGCTCTCCAGCAGCAGGGCTCATAGCACCTGTGCCCAGGAACGGGGGCTGCATGGGATCTTTGGTAGCACTCCGAAACCCTTGGATACTGGGAATGGCCCCAGTCCTCCGTCCGCCTTGCCCCTCTTATTGCGTCCTCAGAACACCACTCTTACTTCTAATGCTGTTGAATCGGACTGGTTGGTGGGCTGCCGTGCTTGCACAAGAACTACCCCGTGTTGCTTCCCGCTTCTCTAATCCAGCCTCCATCGGCCGTATCATCCATCAGAAACCGCTGCTAATTGTGCATTGCCTCAATGTTCACTTTGATCTGATTGGCAGAGCTGCTGTAGCTGCCTACAGCTTGTGCTAGTATTATTTTGGAATATCCATTTTTCATGCAGTTAGCACAATAGTACTTTGTGCTGCCCTTTTTAAAAAAAATCTTTTTTTTTGTTATCCTGACCTCTTTTTGAGTTGTCATTCCACAAAAGCTCTCGTTTTTCAGCTAATCTCTTGCAAACACACTTTAGTCGTACAGAGCTATCTGCTTGGCCTGTTGCTGCCTAACGTGCAGCAACACATTTGTCTCTTCTTAATGAGTTAGTTACTCTAAGCTTGTTTCTTTGGATCGTCCCAGACCTCAACATGCCTTATGGACATAAAAATAGTGATCATGCTAAAAAGTGTCTTTGCTAGTTATTCAGCCAATTCCTCTGCACAGTATCAGGATTTCAAATACAAAGAATTTAGAGGAAGAGACTTAAATTTACTTGAGCTTTAATGAAAGGTGAAAAAGTATAAGGAATAAAGTCAATTAGATGAGGCTTGTCCTGAACAAACAAGATAGGATGCCTAGGGACTGCAGCTTGGGAAGAGCAGAGTTATCATCTATCAGGCTGGCTGAGGATTGGGAAAAAGTATTCTCATTTGTCATGCAATATAATCAAATCTGATGCAGATTTGCAGGCCTGCACTATAGTGATAAGATGTTGTTGCACATTTTTATGCTGCAGAGGGTGTAAGGGGAGTAGTTTGGGGCATAACTGCCTCAATTTTTGCTAATCTTTGCCATTTTTTGCTGTCTCTAACTAGTGATAGTCATTTTCTGTGCAGAGTAGCATCTGTTTTATCTTCTTCCAAATACTTGCCATAATTGTGTTTTTGGCTTGAAGGAAAATCTTTGAAAGGGTGGTGGGTAGGCAGCAAGCAATCCAAGATCAGAAACCACTGGGCTTGCTGTGTTAGGCCCTAGTGCAGCAGCTAATCCTCAGCCCTGGGCAATTTCAGAGCCTTCAGCTGGACTGCTTGAATACCACGATGGGACCATTAATACAGCTAAGGCCTTGCAGGATTGGGCTCTTCATGAATTAAGCATTTATATATTGTGTCATTTCTTCTGTGCAGAGTTATGGAATTCTCCAGCCTCCTCCTTCATGGATTACACT
>JAVCKT010014468.1:0-13362 GCA_032273925.1 Rhynchotus rufescens
AACTGAGGCAGGAACGTGTAGACCGTCACTTGCCAAAGGGGCTGTACAATACGACTCAACACAACTCTCCAGGAAGCTGTGGCAGAGTAGTCCATGGTGGGGCAGCCCCTTGTCTTCCTCCTGTCCTGAGAAAGAGGAAGGTCCAAGGCAGCGCATAGCAGGGTTTTCAAGCACTGCTTGCATCTGCAATACCTCCTTCTCCTCCTTTCCTGATGATTTCTGAGCCCCTCACTCTCTCCCCTCCCTAAATTGTGCATTGCTCATATGGAGCCGATTGCCATTTGCAAAACCAGTCAGGAGGAAACCCACTATTTCCCATAAGAAAGTTTCCCATTGAGAGCAGCAGCCTTGGGCTGAACCTCTGCCAGCACTTTAATCTGCCCGGATCGAACCCCAGCGGGTGCTGGGTGCCTCTGCAAAAAGGAGGATCCTCAGGACCATGTTGGGAGGCATTCAGCACCCGGCAAGATCAGTCTGCAAGTCATACTCATCTTTTCTTAATAAAAATCGCTTTTTGAGGGGGAGGGGGAATAAAAAAAAAAAAAAAAAAAGGAAAAAAATATCCCTCCTCCAAATATGTTATCTTTGAAAAACCAATCTGCCTTTGCAAGACAGGCTATAATTGAATCCCAGCTGAACGCAGCTGCAGTTGGGGTGAGGTGCCAGCGTCATGAGCAGCATCTGGAAAACCACAGAGAGCCGCAGAGCGGAGTTGCATAAGCCGAGGAGCTCTTTAAAATATACGTGTGCTGGGAGGCGGCGGCGGAGCGGGGGGGTATAAATAAAATAGAGAAAACTAAACGGAGCAGCCGGGGCGGCCGAAGCAGCACGGAGGAAGATGGCGACGGAGTCTTCCTCGCTGCCGAGCCCCCCGGCTTGCCGAGCATCCCGCAGGCTCCCGGCGCCCGTGACCCCTCCGCATCTCCGCTCGCCGCCGCCTCCGAGCATTAGCCCGAGATTGTTTACTTCTTCTCGCCGGCTCTCCGAGGGATATGATTCACACGTTTTCAGATTTATTTGAGCAAAATGCAATAAATATGCTGCTTCAATTTTAACTGCTGGAATGCAGCCAGGGTTTTTAATGAATCTGGCCTGTGCTATTGAAGTGGTCCAGGATCTCAAAGGCTCTGGGCACTGTTAGATTATAGGCACAGACATACACACACACATATCTCCCCCCACCTCCCGTTCCCTTGGGGCGCTCTGAGTCACACGCGGCTGCAGGTTTTTCGGTTTCGGCTCTGGTTAAAATTAGCAAAAAGCCTTTATTATTCAAGAAGAGGAAGGATTCCTATCACAGCTGCCGCGAACTGCCATATTTTTCTGGGATTTGCTGCATCGACCTATTGTAGGTTGCCTTTATCTGTTATTCTTTGTTTCCCTAAAAAATAGTAGCAAGACTCGGTCCTGTCAACACTGAATTTTAATTAACAATTTGCAAAGATCGCTGCATTAATCTGTAGCTAGGCCATCTTTTTTTTGTTTGTTTTTCATTTCCCTGTGCAACGGGCATCTTTAAGGTTTCAATCCTTTATAGTAATATTTCGTAGCAAGGTGCAGTCAGATCTCTGCTGATCAAGGCATTAGTTTTGCGTGCGTGAATAAAAGATATATTCTAAGCAGTTTTAAACACCATGTTTTAGTTACCAAAGCAGATAGGAAAAGGGTTTTTCTTTTCACACCAAAACCTGAACAAATGTCATCGCTGTTATTGTGGTTATATGAAGTCAAGTACCAGAGTCGTTCAATTCACCAGCTGCATGCCTTGAACAGGAAAGCAAAACCAGAAAAAAAAAAAAGAGTTATAAAATAGTGACCACGACTCACATGAACACAGCAGGGTGTTTTTCACCACATCCCAGTAGACCCAAACCTCCCTGACCCGTGGGACCAGGGCTGCTGTAGTCGCAATACGCAGACACTGCTGGGTCTTCAGCATTTGCTGATGGGTCCCAACCCAAGTGGAGGCGCATTGCCAGGGCCACATGGAGAAATCCGAGGATGTCAAGTCTCCCGTGCCTCCATCTGTGCGGTAATCGGCGGAGCACTAAAATTCACGAGGAAAAATTTTGTTTTAGAAAGATGATAGAGAGAACAAACAAAAGACAGGAAATTAAAATTTATGTAAACAGAGTGGTTCCCAGAGCAACTATAAATGAGCCACATTGCATATATAGATGAAGGCATAAAAGTTAATACCATGTGCAGCAATACCATACACCACGTCTGCACTCTGGGGACCCCGTTACATTTGCTGCGGGACCCATCATTTTGAATGCTTTGACTTTTACGCTTTTTAAAGTCTCAAACATAACATTGCACTAATGCCAGGTGGGAATAGGGCATTCGCCGTTTGTTTGTTTGCTTGCTTGCTTAAGAGAGAGAAGGGCCATTTGAACAGAATGAGCCACAAGTCATCTTCACCTCTCGTTGCATACTGCAGACACGAGCTCTCTGCAGATTTTGGGGCAGTTTTGTGGGTATTTGGAGATGTTGCTCTGCACTGAATTTATACCCACAAAGTGAGATGGAGAGCAGCTCCCTTGTTGGGATAGCACAGCGTGTGTTCAAGCGATGAACCTAAGTAAATGTGGGATTGCAAATGGGATAGGAAGCTTATATTCATCTCGCTTTTCTGTTTTTTTAGTGTTTTTCTTTTTTTTTTTTTCCCAAGCAGTTATCCTGGGTTTGGTGCTCCGCTGCCTCCTGCAGTTGTTGACATCAGTAACACGGGTGTAAAATGTCACCAGATCAGCCGGCAGCTGGCATTCACCTTGCATTTGTATTCATGACTATACATGGGAGAGGGCAGCGCGGGGTCAGGCCCACCGAGATCCACAGAGATTACTTTGTCGATGTGGGATGTTTATGCTCTGATGGGGTGTTTTATAATCGACTCTTAAAACCTTGCTGCAGCCTCTTTGCTCTGCCTTTGTGGCTGAGTGGATGGGAACATGGGAGCTGCTGTGGATTTGAAGCTTTTCAGTTCCTTCATCCTCCCCCCCCAAAAAAAATTGTCTCTCTCTTCCTTTTCTTCTTTTTCTTTTTTCTCAAAAGATTCTAAATTTCTCAAATTTTAAGTATTTGCCAAGAGAGCAGGTTTATGTGCTTGCCAGATATGGACCCTCAGGTTGTTTGCACACTCACTCGCTGCCACATACACCCCATCAGAGCTGGACCTTTCCTGAGCACCACAGCGTGGCCATGCCTGGGAGCAAGTCCCTCCTTGCCCGAGTCCCTTGCCGAAACTTCAGCCTTGCTGTGTGACCACAGCTTCTACACGTGTCCTTTGAAGACCCAGGAAGGTCACATCCCATGGATGTTTATGTCTGCGTCTAGGTCCATCAATGTGTTTGCAGACGTTCTTGTGAACTTCCCTTTACCATTGCTGTGTCCAGATGGGTTGTAGCTCTGCTGTCCCAGCAGAGAAGCTGCTTTTCAGTGTGTTTGGTGCAGTTGGAGATACCAACGTTGTGCTGCCTTCAATGTGCCTGCTTCTCCTCAGCTTTCCTGATGTCTGTGTATGGAACTAACCCCTGCTTAGGTTTCACGTGCTCTGGCTTTGTATCTCTAGGGAAAACGTGAGCTGCAGGTTAGCAACAGATACTGCACATGAGCAAGGAGCACTGAAACCAGTGCTTGCACCCTTGGTCACCAGCACCATCTACTGACACCTTCATCAGGCAGGGCATCTCCACCTTTTCAAGATGGTAATACAAGGCTGGACCACCAGCTGCCCCTCGGGAGCTGTGTTTGCCCTCCAGAAGGGCTGCTCTGCTCACCCACCTCATAGGAGTTTCCCCCAAGCCCATGGTTGGGTGCTGGGGCTCAGGAGAGTCAAGTCACCTCCCTGTTTGAGCTGATGTGCCAAGGGGGCAGGAGATGCCTTGTCTGCAATTGATCTGCCCGTGTTTTGACACTGAGAGATGGATGTATGGGTCTGAGCTAGACAACATAGGTGTCGCCAGGGGCGATTAATCTTAACTCGAACAGAGGCATCTAACCCAGCTGGGATGAGTTGCCCTCTGGAGATGTCTGTTTACCTCTGTTGGCTGTCAAAGGCCCTGAAATGACTTAGCTTGAACTTTAGTGTCTGACTTTTAAGCATTTTGGGGGTTTTGTTCCCCATTACACTTACTGGTTCTTCCTTTTTTTTTTTTTTTTTAACTTTTTTCCCTTGCTCTGTTTTGTGACATGGGCTGTTTCTCACTTTTCCCACTGTTTATATCTACTTGACTTGTGCAGTAGAGACCCCAGACTTGACTGAAGTCAAATGCTTCAGCTAATTAATAACAGTAAAAAAGAGGCAGTGATAGACTTTTCATGCAAAAAGAAAAAAAAAATGATTCTTTTTCCCTTAATTCCTGTTCAGCTGAAGCAGCTCATTTCTCTTGAAACGCAATTGAAATATCATTATTTTTTTCATTAGTGTGATGACTGATGATACAAGGCAGGCAAGTAGATTTGGGGCCGGGACTGATAAATTTTCATGACATTTTTGTAAGACTGTGCTGAACAGTTGAGAAGTCACATGCCAAGTGGTTCCAGATCATTTGAAAAAACAGAAGACTTGTATTTTTTCCTTCCTTTTCTTTTTTTTTTTTTTTTATTTTTAACTCCTGGAATGAGAACCAGCCGCACAACTATCCAGAAATAGCCTAACATTCCCTGAAAATGCCCAGCACTGGCTAAGCATGTTTTTTCCTCGCTGAAACAATGGATCATCAATAGATGATATCTTAGTGATGGGTTTCCTTTGATGAGTTTCTTTTTTTGTTTCCGTCTTTAAAGAATGACATCTCCAGATGAAATGGCTTTTATGCATCTTGTGTTATGGGGAAGGAGAGACATTCCTGTGGAGAAGCCCAGTTTAAGGCCGAACCATAACTTAGACTGTCTTTAGAAGAGTTTTTGTTTTCCAAGAGGTTGAGCTGGATTTAAGTGATGCATGTGCGTGAGCCGTCTTGACAGTTTTGCTTCCAGTGCCTTTCCCCATCACTAAATGAACAGTGAAGAATGGAAAAACAAGAAGAGAGAGGAAATGTTAAGCTTAGTTAGTTGTCTAATCATTCTGAGACATTTTGCCCTCTTTGCTTTGAGTTAGCTTTAGACACAGACAAAGTGAATTATGCATTTGGGGTGGCTTGTACTTGTGTCTACTGGGATAGGTTATATTTATTTCATTGATTGCTTCTGTACATACTAGGAATTATAAAGCTGTGCCCCATAAGTTCCTGTGGTTCTCTCCCACCTGTGATTTTGAATTGCAAGCTTGTTGGCTTTTTTTCTCATGCTTTGCTTCCTAGAAGAAAGAAAAATCACACTTTCTTCTTTATAGTGTCAAACAAAAGACTTTTATCATGGACTATATATATATGTATATATATATATATATACATTTATATATATATAATTTTCTTCCTATATAAGAAATCCATTGTAAGGGAGCACAGGAAATTTCTGCAAATTTAGGTTTATTGAACATATACTTTGCTGTCTTGCATTGCAGCCATTTAGTTTTCCGTTCAGGAAAGCGTCAACGTGTCATGTTTGTGGTGTTTGTTCGTTGATGACGAGGATTCCAACAATGATGAGGTCTTTAGGACAAGCTCAGATGAAGGCTTAGGGCTCAATGCAGTTGCTCGCACGGTGTTTTCCTCTGTCGTTTGAGGTACCTTGGGTGTCCTGTCTAGCCTCCAGCTGCTGTTCCAGAAGGGCAGAGGTCTTGCCTAAAGCCTTCTATCATGTCTACCAGCCTCGCGTGGGTGATTCAAATGCCTTAGGGCATTTCAAATACAACAAGGTGCCTGTGTAAAGCCACTGGATCAAGCCACCATATTCCATCAACTCTGGACACCCAGCTAAGGCATCCATGATAAAACATCTAATTTCTAGAGGTATTCAAGGGTAAAATCCTGAAGCTGTCAACAAGACTGATGTGTAGAAAGTGAATTATCCCTGGAAATCTCTTGAGTGCCCCCTTTGAGTGGATGAATTTCAACTTGAGAAGCTGTAGTTTGATCACAGAGATCCCGGATGGACAGGATCTTCACACTCAGATTTGGGTGTCCACAGCACAGGTAGTACTTCAGTTGAGTTTCTCCATTTCTGTTACAGGCAGCAAAAGTTTATCCAATACAGCTCAAGAAGTCTAGAGATAAATCATCTTAGACTAAAGTAGACCTATACATTGCATCAGATTAATCACCCTCTCCATTCTGCTAGTTGTATCAATTTGATCTCTGTTGCTTATCATGGGAGCTCAGACACAGAGCACTCATGCAGACACTCGGATATCGATCACCTAAAGTTAGATGGGATGAACTCCCCTCTTTCCTTAGCTATTAAGAAAAAAGCACTATCAGGAAGGCATAAGTACTAATCCACAGATCTGCTTTTGAAGACAAAATTCAAAATACTGAATTTTATTGAACTGTTTTATTGCAGAGTTTTCCTAACTGGAGAAAACTAAGGCCAAGTGACTTTTCATGCCCATATTGCTTAATACGATCCATTTAGATTTCTTCCTTCCAGAATTCTAGTTTTTCTGCAATACTTTTAGGTTAACTTTCACACACACATTGTCTGAACCTAGATTTACCTTTAGTTAAATGTCTGCTTCAACATGCAATGCTGAGCACATAAAATACACTGTCAACCTCATTTTAAACTTAAAAGTTTGAGGACCTGAGGCTACCAGTTTCCTGAAGTTCATTGTGTCCCACAGGTTGATGGCCTTAGCAAGATCTCAGTCATCATCAGTGTTGTAGGAGGTTCTGCTGCTGTTAAATTTTTCCTTTCAGGTCATATCATTTGGTTACCCCAGCAAAGCAAATGTAAGTAAAGAACAGCTCTACCCGTATCATCTTTTTTCCTGCATGATGTTTTCTCAGACAAGTCTGGAGGTGTAAAAGGAATATGTTCTTACTCTAATATCACCTATCTTTTCTGCTTTGCCTGCATGGTGTTATAAAACAGGTATATATGGCTATGGGAAGAGAAGTTCAATATTTGAAGAGTCTTAAACATCCTATTTTAACTCTGTTAAATCTGAAAGCTGAAGACAGGCCTGCCCCAAAGTTATGCAGAGAGGCACTCTAGAAATGCAGAATGGCTCACACTCAGATAGATAGCATTCGAGTTGATAGCATAACTCCAAATGTCAGTGGGTAAGAGCATTTAGGGTTTTCCCAATGTGCTCTTTATCCTGGGTCTTGTCAGTCTGCTTTTCACAGAGCTGTGATAAGTGACTTCCCTCCTCCACCTTCTTTCAATCTCTTCTTTTTCTTCTATTTCCATCTATTTCCCTATTTCATTTCACTGTGCTCTCTTCACCTCTTTAACCTCTTCTTCATCATTCAGATCCCTTCTTGTGTCTGTACTCCACCGAGGCATTCTCTGACCTTATTATATTTGGTCTCTCTGCCATCCTTCTTACACTGTTATAGGAAGCAGTTTCCAGCAAGAATTTTAATGAAAACCACTCTCAGTAAAGCACTTCCTTCTGAATTTTCCTCTGGAAAAAAAAGAAATAAATCTAAAGATTTTACACTGAAGGTCCTTTTAGAGCAATGGTGCATCCCTGAGGTTTTCGACAGCGTGCCAAGGAAAGGATGAACTTTCGGAAAAAAAAAAATCTGAATTCTGGACCTGTTTGTTTGGCTTTTCTTCATTTTCTTCATCTGCATCAATTGTACTCCGTTTGAGCATCTTCAAATATTTCGGGTGTTTTCAGGGTGCCATTACAATAGAGCAAGAGCAGGAATTGCAGTACTGTAGATCATCTTGCTAGCTAATTATTAAACTTCTTTGTCACTGAGGTTAATTGGCAGTAACATTTATGATCTTACCTATGCATCTCTTTAAGTAGATTTCACTTTTCATACCTCGTCAATTACTGTGGTTTTCTGAGTAAAAGGTAAAAAAAAATACCCCCATATCTATTGATCTCGAATGCAGAATCAGAGGGAGAGGGAGAGCGATATATGTGCTCCCAGTGTGTATTATTTTTCATCGCTGGTGCTGATAAAGCAAGCACTCATTTTAGTGATAAATCAGCATTAAACTGGGATGAATGGACTCAGATATTAAAACAAAGCCAGCACCAGACTTTCTAAAAATAAAAACCCCTCCGTTACAGTCAGCTCGATTATAGCTGAGTATACTGGGAGTTCCATTAAGTGCTGAGATTTCTCTCCAAATGCATGTCATACTCAGAGTATTTCTCATTGCATGAACTGGGGCATAGCTTATTACAGATAAAGCAGAAAAATGAAAAGACCATGTGGTCCAGTCGGGAAAACACTAATTCAGAAGTCAGCAGTCTGGGGTGCTCTTATCAGCTCCAGTAGCACACTCTCAGTGAAGCATTCCAGCCCATCCTCATCCTCTCTGATGCAAGCGCCTGGCACAGCAGTATAGCACCCCGAGCTTGCTACCACAGTGACTGGAAAGGATGGATCCATCTGGAAAACACTACAAATATTGCTGGACTAAATGGGTTGGTGGAGGTGATACTTCATGCTCTTGCTTTCCTTCTGTGCAAGTTACAGGCACCTGGGCTCCAGCAGCATCTACTTTTGCATGCTACTTTTTGCTTTTCTAGCTTACACATGGCCAAAGGAGACCTTACAAAGTTCTTGTGAAGTTATTTAATGCAAACACTGTCTTTCAGCTAAAAAGAAATGTTACCTTTCTTCTCCTCCCCTTTCTGCACTGGATATGCATCTCCTTGCACCAGCATGCTCCGTGTGCCTCAGTCCTCCTCCCACCGGTCGTGTCGTGCCTCTCCTGCCTGTGCTTCGTGCCAGCACACTCCTACCAGAGCTGTCGGCATCCCGTTTAATGGGTGATAAATAGGAACTGTACCCAACTCCATTTGCCTAGGGGGTATCAGCTCTATCTGCCACATTTAAAAATGATCATCCCTGTTGTTAAGAAAAACAACAACTCAAGATGCCACCCCTGACTCTTCTCATTACTTATGGGCTAACATTCCTCCATCTGTCTTTTCTAAGCTATGTTCATAGGAAAGAAATCCCATCTTCTTTCTTGTTCCTCCCCAATGAGCATATCCTCATCCAGTGTGACAGTTCATTTCAGGGTGACTACTCACCTCCAGGTAGTTTCTTGCTTCTAGCAGCCTTTCTGTTCCTGCTCTCCATGTACCTAATGTCTTTTTAAGCTTTAGGAGGGACCCTTCTACCTCCTCTTCCAATAATTTCTCAGATATTTCTTATTCTTTTCATTCCTGCTGAAGATTTTTTTTTTATCCACCCTGCAACAGAGTTCAGTCCTTCATTGCTGTGTATTAAATGGTTCAGTCTCTGGGATTTTCATTTCTTTGGCGCCGTCAGTCTCTGTCTCTCCTGATTCAGCCAGTTGGCAGCAGCTGCAAGCTGCAACTTTCTGCTAAACTGAAAGGTTCAGGCTCTGGCCTTTGACTCGGAGTCCTTCAGCTAGCCCCTTTAGCTCGAAGCCTTGTTCACAAGGCTGGGCTTCTGAGAGCCTTTGACTCTGAATTAGCCTTTTGAACCCTTAGGGTTTTCTCTCATTAAATTTATTGATTGCTGTCACCTAAAGGGAACCAACATTTTCTCCTACTTTGATCCGGCTTCTCCTGGAAATCCTCATCTCATGTATTCATCACGTCCTGGCATGACTTGTGACATTCGCAGCCTTCACCCCTGCGCAGTTGGAAGGGCCTGGAGGCAACGGGAAGGGCAGACAGGGAGGACTGGAGTAACTGGATACGGAGCACATGGAGGGCAGGAATAACTGGAGACCGAGCACACATCGTGCTACGGTTTGATACTGCACTAGCATACAAAGGGACCTCTCCATCCATGGGTGGTTGAACTCCAAAATGTCATCCCATCCTCTCCCATGACCAAGGGAGCAGAAGGCAATGGCAAGACACATTGAACCTCACAACTTGCAGTAGGGCTGACTCAGTGCAATCTATCAGCTACATTAGGGAAACTAAACTATTTCCTATTTCCCCACTTCATTTACATAATGGCTGGGATGTGAAATGAGTCCATTGGAAGAGAGGCGCCCCGGAGGCACCAAAGTTTATCACAATATGCGCGGGTTCTTCGAGATCATTGCATTAAATTTCCGCTAACGAGATAACAAATTAATTGTCGGCATTGCTGTACGAACCCAAAGCGGGTAGCGGGCGTGATTTCCGCGGCTGTTTGAGACTGTTTGAGACAGCCCGGTGGTTATCGGAGGAGGCAGGAGAGATGAGCGTGTCTCCCAGCCCCGGCGTGCCATGCTGGCAGCCCCGTTAAGAAATCGGGCGCTCCTCTAATCTGATGCTGGACTTGAGCTTTATTAGTGAAGTGAGGGCGAATGAGTAAATCAGCTGTATCAGACAAGCCTCGGGACATCTGGAAATTGATCATTCTGCAGAAATAAGCACTCCGTGTTTATTAGCTGGGAGTTCATCACTATCGCTTCTCTTTATCCAATTCCTGAGAGATTTCAGAGCTATCATCATAGCATTAGCTCTTCTGACTGCGCCGCGGCAGATAAAGATCAGAAGATCTATCTAATGATGGCTTTCACGCTCTCCCCTTCGCCTTCTCCCGAGTCTGAAGCTCTCCTGATTTAAAAATAATAATAGTAACACTAAGGAAAAAGAAAAATAAAAAGCACAGTGGTAGGAAAAGAGCTGCCGTGAAATAAAGCAGTCTTTGCATCCTAAATTTTCGCCTGTTGGTAGTGTGAGCTTTTCTTTCTTTCGTTATTATTGTGGGGCAGAAACGTGGTTTTATTCAGAGCCACACGTCCTGTGGAACAGAAACGCCCCCTAGAAGAGGTAAATTTGAAGTCTCCAATGCACTGGTGGCAAAAGGAAGAAGATAAAAGAAGTGACAGCCATAAAGCGGCGCTATACATTGGAAACACGGTTATTTTAAAATGGTAATGTGCATCAAATAGAAGCCAAGGAAATGAATTCCATAAGTTAGGAAGGTAATAATATTACTTTAAGAAAAATAATTATTTTTCTCAACTACATTTATCACCTAGTAATTCACTTCTCCCTTTTGGGGTATGATGCAATGCCAAATTTTTGACTGATTTGTTTAAAATCAGCCTCAAAAAAAAAAGTTTCATCCAGATATGAGGTTTCTTTGACTTCTTTATTATAAATGGAGTCCTTATCAAAATGCAAATAGTATAACCAGCTTAATGTTTAGATGTGCATTCGCCTACAACTGCACTGTGTAGCTAAAAGGTGCAAAGAAGCTGGCAGAAAAATCCTCTGGAAGAATTTCCCGATAGCAATGGCTCGATGCATAAACAATTTAAGCAGAGCAATGGATTTTTACCAGTCTGCAGGGAATATGAAATCCAGTATAATGAACTCTCAAAGGAAAAAAAAATCTTCCATAGCAGTATCTCCAGTGAAATCAATTTTGTCATCTATTTTGGGGGATGTTTTTTCTGTTTTTCAGTGGAAAATGCTTATTTATTTTCTCTTTGGAACTGGCACCTAAGAGGTGACGCCTCACAGTGCGTTGCACTAGATTCTGTATGTGAATAAAAAAAAAAGAAAAGGTGGACGTTGTCCAAAAACCTTCCCATATAAGTATAGGATGAGAGAAAGCAGGCAAAGGCAATAAGCGCAGTGAATATGATCTATCAGGAAAGCAAGGGCTCTTAATTAATTCATTTGTACAGAGCCTAGCACAGTGCAACTCAACCACATTACTTGCAATGTAAGTACTTAATAACAAAACAATAATGACTAGGCCTTTAAAATTAATGTATTAATTATATCAGCCAGAGCTCAGAAGTTGCTTAGCCAGTGGATGAAGAATGCTTTTTTTTTTTTTAATCCAAGTATCCAGGGAGCTGTAAATCTTTAAGAAAAGGCCAGTTTTGCATCATTATTGTTTCCTCCACTTCCTGCACAGGCTTTCAGCCAGTCTGGTGCTTTCTTCTAGTTCATCTTTTTATTTATGATTATTTATTTGTCATCATGCCAGTATTATTTTCGGTTCTTTGTGGTCACCTTGCAATCTGCCCTTGCTTTCGAAGCTGTCCTTTCCCTTTTCCCCCTTTTCATTAAGCAAATAATGACAAAGCAGCAGGACGCAGGGAAGTTCAGATAGCAATCTTTAGCGGGATATCTCACTTAAGTGGGTCCTAAACCAGAGGAAATCCACAAAGATTGACAGAAAGCCGGATGGGAAATCAGATGGGACTCAGGCCACCTGCATCCATCAGTTTGCACTCTCCCTCCCCATTCAGGAACAGGAGCAAAGGATGAAATACCACAGGTCGCAGGCTGCATGGGTTTGTTTGAAACCCTCAATCCTTGATACTGTTGTGGAATGGAGAGATCAGGATTTATCTTCCCATGACTTGAAAGCACGGTGAATTTTGGGGGTGGCCTCCTAGACAGAGCACCCCAAGTGAGAAGAAGAGTCCAAGGGAAGGGAAGTCCAAGGGAAGGGAATGACCCTGCATCAGCCCTGCGCATCTGCTCAAGTAGGTCTCCCACTCTGCCCTCTGAAGCCCTGGGCATCCCGGCACCTCCGTGTCTTCACAGGGTTCCTTCACATGCATTTAGATACCCATGAAAAAAATCTGCTGGTTCATGCTCATTAGCGACTCTGGAGCAGCTAATTAGCCGCTTTGCTCAGCTCAGATGAGCATTGCAGTGAGGTGAGTGATGCAGCGTGGAGAAAAGAAGTGTAGGGGACAAAACGCAGCCGGGCAAAGGCATCATTCACCGTTGATGAGCTGCCGCTGACCACGTCAGCTTTGAAGTAGCCCATTGCATTTGTATCTCATCTGTAGGAGGAGGGTTTTCCTCGATGATTTGTATGACCTTGCTAAACCCAGATAGGTGGTAATTGAGCAGCAACTGCTTCTTCAGAGGAAACAGAATAAAAATATTGAAAATATTGACTCACCCAAAGGCAGTAAGCAGCACTTTGGTCTTTGACCTTTAAGCATCCTAGGGTAGTCAATAACCTGGCTGTTAGATGCTGTGCCTGCCACTGATTTTGATTTGGGAGTAGTTTAACCTTGAACTGAGATCCAAGTAACCACGGCAACAGGAAGTCGGCCTCTCCATCCAAGGAGTGGGAATCCATAAATCAAGGTCCCTAATGCAAACACTGTGTGCAGGTAGAGATTTGAGAGGATAAGTGGTTTGTGAGGGATTACCTTTGAAAAATGAATGACCGTCCCTTGATATGTTGAAACCTAGCTTCAAGAGACTCTTTTTTTCTTTTTTCTTTTTTTTTTTTTTATCAATAGAGGTCAACAGGTTACAGCTGCATGTTTTCATACGACTCTTCATATAGACCCTCCAGTTTAATTAGAGCCAGATGTTCGATT
>JAVCKT010014469.1:0-13718 GCA_032273925.1 Rhynchotus rufescens
GGCCCGGCCCGGGGGGTTGCGGCCCCGGCGCTGGAGCCGCGGGCGGGCGGGACGCGCAGCCGCCCCCGCGGCCGGGAAGGGGCTCTGGGAGGTCAGGGAGCCCCAGCGGCCTCGGCCGTGCCCCTGCCCGCTTCCCTCGGGGTTCGCTCCGGGGCCACGTCCTTTCCCTACGCGTTTGGATGGGGATGAAGCGCGCTGGATTCCCCTTAACGTTGGGTTGTCCACCCCACCCTTAGTTATCCTGTCTGGGCAAAGTCTTCTTAACACCGCTTAAACTGGCAGTCAGGGAAAGCCCGGGTCTCCACATGGAGCCAGATAGGCTCCTTGCTGACGAAACGTCAACCTTGCTGAAAACAGGTCACAAGGAGGATGTTTTCCATCAGCCAGCATCTTTCCCGGCCAGAGGGAAGTGCTGCTGCAGTCCCCCAACAGCCCTGCTCTGCACCAGCCCCACAACCCTGCCCCACGGCTTCCGGAGGCGCCGGGTGCCTGGGGCGGCAGTGTGGTCCGAGACCCCCTGGAAGTCACCCTGATCTGCTCCAGAAGAAGCAGTCACAGCCACCAGCGGCCTCCCTCACACACAGGCTGCCACGGCTCCCCACGGAGCTGCAGCCCGCTCCGGGTTAGCTATGGATCTGCGCTAAATAAGCAGATTAAGCAGAAAGTTCTTAATTAAAATCTTTAGGAGAAACTTTGAGTGGTTATGCTGAGTAGTTTTATTAAAGATTTTTACAAAAGCAGGCACGGAATATGGGAGACTTTTTTGGCTTCAGCCATCTAATTAAAAATACCTACAATGCATATATCTATCTTAGGGTAAATACCTAAGCTCCCTTTATAGACAGTGGGAAAACAGTCAATGTAAATGGTTAAATCTGTCTGTTCAGCCAACCAATGTACACCAGAACTTACTACTTTTCCAAATCCCTTTTGTCATCTCTTTAGAAAAAAAGAATGTTTTGTCTTAATCTTTGTTGTTGGCTTCTGTAAGTAGTAAGTCCTATACAGGGTTTAAGCAGAGCTGTTTCTAATCTTGGCAAGTACCATGTTTAGCGCGCTTGTTCACAGGCGCTGTGGTGGCCAAGATAGTTTGAACAACATGAGGGGCAATGACCTGAACCTCCTAGATGGGCCCACTGTGGTGCCTCTGCTGGGTTTTAATCAAGCCATGTGAATTAATACTCCATCAGCACAGAGGAAACATCACTAAAAGTGAAGAAAATAGGGCAATGTGCTGCTTTAAGATCCTTAAGACAGTGTCATCATGGACACCAGAGCGCCAGAAAAAAAAAAAAAAGTCATGCCATGGTTTTCGTTGTACTATGAGAGGTGATGTTGACACAGAAGAAATTGTAAGCACAGATATTAGTGCAGTAGTGGCTGGTTTGAGTGGTCAAGCATGCAAGAAATACCTTCCTGTTTGCAAGCTCCTTCAAGTCACTAACGAAATGAAGTTGCTTATGAAGTTGCTGTGCACAGGTGGAACTGACTTAATCTCACCTGGAGTCACAGGCAGGTCACAGTCAAAGGCAAAAGGCTCTCACGAGCACCCGCGAGCTTGAAGCACTGATGTTTCAGCTGTCAATGATTTGCAAAATTATTTTTTCTGAGCAGAAGCATTAAGCATTAGAGATGACTACCTGCATTGTTCCCATTTCAAGCATCAATCTTCCATCACTTCCAAGAGAATATGATCATATGACTATAAAAAAAAAGAGAAGTATATTTTTTCACTATTTTTTAAATTTGAATGTTTCAGAATTGATTATTACTTTTTTTCTTAATTCTGTTTTAATATACTCAACCTTTGCTGTATTTTCCATTACAAGCGAATGCCAACTCTTCTGCATCAGAAAAGTGAGGCTTAATTTCTGCCTAAAGATTGAATGTTTGGAGCAATTTACTTAAAGATATTAGCCAGAATTCTGATTTTCATATGTATGACAGGTTAGCTGTGCAGGAGGAGAAGGGGCTGTAGGCAGTTATAGAAGTGTTCATGTTACCTGAATGGCTTCGGGCAATAAGCTGCGGTCATTCAAACCTGACCTCTGCCCATATGGCATCAGTTTGAATCTTGTGAGGAGTAAATACAGCCATATATATCAAAGAGGCGTATTTTTATTTTGAAAAACAAACAACACACTGAAGAATTCAGAAGGTGTTTAAGTTTCATTCACAATAGTAAGTTTACTATAATACTAAGAGTTTAAAGGGTGGGGACAGGCACGAGGATGAAAAAAGCTGAAGGGCTCTGGAAGGAATAGAACTGCAAACGTACGTAGCAAAAAACAGAAGAAAAAGTAACAGAAGCTGATTGGAGTAGCAGTAGCAGATGGCCACCTTGGCTGCAGTGACCTCGGCCACATCTGGTAAACCTTAGGATCCCGAGGAAGGATCCAAAGAGAGGAAGACAAACAGTACAAGTAAATTTCAGGAGAGCAGACCTCAGTTTGTTTAGGAAACCGATATGTGGGATCCTGTGGGAGGCTGCCCTCCATGGCAAAGGAGTAGAGAAGAGGTGGTTCATTTACAAGGACTTCAAGAATAGTTTATCTCCATCAGTAAGAAAATGGGCAGGTATAGCAGGAGGCTGGTTTGGCCAGTGGGGAACCTCTGACCAACTTAACCAAAAACAAGAAGTGTAGAGAAGATGGCAATGGGGTTGGACTACATTGAAGGAATATAGAAGCACCACCCAGGCATATGGAATAAGGAAGGCCAACTTGGCTACTTTTGAAACTGGCCGAGGAAGGCAGTTTATTTTGATGGGAAAAGGGAAGGCTAAGGAGTAGTATCTGATTGTTTCAACAGTGTAGTAGAGGTGCATTGAAAAGACAGAACTGGATTCTTCCTAGAGGTACCCAGTTAAAAATTAAGAAGCAATGGTCATGGGTTGCAAAAAGGCAAATTACAACCTATGGGGGAAAAAATGAAATGAGGGAACATGGACACAGAAACACTGTGCAATCTCAGGTAATTTTAGGTACTCAGAACTCCATTAGGCAGAAAGGCCCATCTCTAACTTTGTATTAGCCCTGCTTTGAGCAGGAGGGCTTAAATGACCCCGAGATGGTCCTTCCAACCCAGAATATTCTATGATTGTTTGAGGCAGAGTTAAAAAAGGATCCTCAAGAAAGCTGAAGAGATGAGGTGGAAGAAGAAGAAGAAAGTCATGGAAACTATTAAAAGAACAGATACTTAAGGGAAAATAAGATGATGAAGATGAAAAATAAGAAGATAAGATGAAAAATAAGTCTTACATTACTTTTTTGTTTGTTTGTTAGTTTTTTTCCCAAGGCTAGAATGCTTAGAAGTTATAAACTAGTAACGTTCCAGCTAAGGCAGTGGAACTACACTGGTTTATATCTCCATGCTCTCAAGGGTGACATGTATTATGACATTATTGAGTCTGCATTGACTTTAAAGCTTGCTATGGAACAGTTGTCTATAGAATGCTTCCTACATTAGTGAAATAAATCCATCTCTTTTCATTGTTTATTATTTTCACTTATCTGAAGAGATAAGTGAACATGTTTGGAATTAAGTGTGTTGTGCCAATTATTTTTCAAGTGAATGAAACACAAGGGCATTCTGTGTTCACTGAAACCACTTGCTTTTCTTAGGGTTTTACTGGGACTGCATGGACAAACTGAACTGCAGTTATGTCATGATTACTTAAATATTTGCGATGTCTGCTTAACATTGTGCAGCAGATAAAGCTTGTGAGATAAAAGAGTAGGATTTGCAAAAATGCCTATTTAGAAGTTAATATTTTTTTCATTATCTCCAGCACTTTCAGCCACAGATTAGTTATTAAATCATTAGACTTGTTTTTGCCTCCCTGAATGGCTTAAATCAATATCTTGTAAGTGGTTCTGAGTGAAAATCACAAAGTTGGTTAGTGGTATAAAAATATAAATGTAACGGTATAAAAGCCCATTGTTTAGAAAAGACAGACAATGTGTAAATAAGTACAATTATATAATACTGATGGACAAATTCTGTTTGGAAAAGGATATTATATGAAGTGCCTATTTTGCTTCTCTCAACATTTTGAATTTTTTTTCTTTTTATCATGTGGAACACAACTTCAATCAATCATGCAGACTCCTTATTTATTATTCTTGCCGGGATAATAAACCCCTTGCACAGACCCGCTCAGCCTGCAGTCACTTCCCATCCTGGACGGAATGCTTATCTCGGAAAGGCCTGGAGGTTATTTACAGTGATAGGAAATACAACGTGGAGCCGTCGCTCCCTGGCACGAGGCGGGGATTGCCGTGAGCCCGCGCTGCTGGAGACCAGTGTCCTGGGCTGCTCTTGTCCCACTGTCCCGCTATGTTCTGGCCTTTTCCATCCACGTAGGGCCATGCCCAAGGTGCCAGGAGTCCCGCAGAGGTCACAGAGGGCTCCTGGAGCTGGGGCTGTGGGAGGGATCCTGTTGGCTTCAGTGCAGTGACTCGGGCCTGGGGTTTTGCTCATCAGGGCGCTGTCAGAGACGGCCTTTCAGCAGGGCCCTCGGGCGCGCTCCGAATGATTAGAGCCCACCTAGGTCGGGTGCCGTTCACCTCCTGCACCCTGCCAGCTCCTCCTCAGTCCCACCACGCGCCATCCCCTGCGAGGCCAGCTTCCCTGCCGCAGGGCTGTCCAGCTGCCAACCCGGCAGCCCCAGGCCCTGTGGGGAGGAGTGTGCAAGGGAATCTGGCTGTGAGATCCTGTGGGACAAAAGGAGAGCTCGCATTTGTAATAAAATATAAATTTATTACCTTCAGCAGGAGACTAAATAGTTTCAAAGACCAAATAAAGGTCACCTTAGCTAAAATGATCCTGATAGACCAGGCATCACATAGCAAAATACATTGGATAGCATGATCCTAGGTTTTCCCTAGCCTTGGGGCCACAAAGTCAAGGTGTGTGGGCCCTGGGGTAGTGTGTGGAGGCACGTGAAGGTGCAAGGACAGCAGGGAGGCCTCACCTGAGGCATTCTCGGGTGAGCTGGGAAGCCCTGACATAGTCTCACTCACATGGAGCTGCCCCTGGTGAGCCCGGAGGGAGCCCAGGAGCACAGGCCCGTGTGTTTTGTGGGTGCTGAAGAGACCAGGGCACGGGGTGAATAAAAGATCCAGCCAAACTGATCTTGCACATGAACCCACAGAATGTAAAGAGGGTGAAATCAATGACATTTTGTGGAACCCCATAGAAACCTGTAGCGGCTTTTAACCATATTATAATCAGTTTCAACAGTTTTATACGAAAATCTTTCTCATTCTCAGGCTTAATCAAATGTTTAGGGCTTTTTTTTTTTCTTGCAGTGTATGCACATTTATTCCACTATCCACATTCAAACAATACCTATGTATATATATATTATATATATAAACAATATTATATATTTTTGTATATGTATGTATTTTAAGAATGGTGATTTACTCTAAGTGTTTGTGGATTTATGATAGAAAAATACTGCATACCTTACCATGTAATTGGAACTTGCTGCTCTTAGTTTTTTTGTTGAGATCCTTCCTTACTGTTGTTACAGCAATAGTAATATGCTGATCTACAGCAATTTAAGAAAACAAATACTAATTTAGCGGAAAAGATATTATTTGCAAGTGATTAAATGTATCCCAGGCAGTCATAGCTATTAAATGAAGAAACTTACAATTGATTTAAATCATCTTTCCCTGTATTGTGAGTACAAACACAGTTTTGATACCACTGCAAGTCATCTGAGGAAGGCAAGTAAAGCAGCGTATGCTGCCTACAGAGTATTGCACCGGGCGTTATGCAATCGCCGTGCAAGTGAGAGGGCTAAGTTTCACAGGGCCGAAGGTGTCAGGCTGCGATGTTCTTTCTTGCTGGCCCTGAGGGAGCATTCGCGGTGTGAACTTCACCCCTCTCGCAAGCTCCATGGTCACCCTGCACCTGTTGCACCAGCCAGGGCAAACAGCAGCTTTCAAGGGAGCAGAGGTGTAGGACACCACAAGCTCTTAGAGAACAGTGCACTTTTCAGATTCATGAGTGAATCCATACAAATAATTACAGAAAATAAGAATTGCTGTAGCGTAGAGTCTATGCACTTGTTCTGCCAAAAAGCAAAGCTTTTTGTTGTTGTTCTTACTTTGTTTTTTGAGTCACAAGCACACTGCAGCTGTTGCTTTGGCTGTACAGAAACTATTCCCTATGGTAATGAGACATAGGGCCCAATTCATCTCCCGTATCATCCCTATTAGTTATGCCAGGCATAATTTGGCTTGCATAGCACCCTCCTAACTACCCACCCTTTTCGGAGTCTTGCCCTGGGCAGTGCCCTGGAATTACTCCACAAGAGAATGAAGGTTTAACACTGTAAGATACAAACATCAGTCATAAAATGTGAGCATCAAATGCTTTTTAGAAAGTGAAATGACTCCTAATTGGGCTAGTTTAAATCGAGGGTTACTCAGTGATATCCTGTGCCCTTTAGAAAAACTGGCTTTAGTGAGAATTGAGTCCTGAAAACCAGAAATTCAAATTAAAGTACATGACCATACAAGTAAGCTGCACAAATAGTAGGATCCAGAAACAAGTGAGCTGCATTCAGTGTGCTAGGTGTGGCTGTACTGAGTGCTAAAAAGGTTAGTTAGATCACATTACTAGAGCTGTGACAGCCACATGAGACATCTTCATACTAGTGTTGTGTTTCAGAGGATGTATGAACTTGCTCTGCACTATTTTCACTGTTCTGTGAGATTATATTTCATATTATACTCAGGCAGAAATATCCACGAGTTATAGTCTTTGTGATATTTTGCTAGGCAAAATAATAAAGTTGTTTTTATAACTTTGAGTATTCATATATTGCTGAAGACAAGAAGAGAGTGAAATTGTGTACAGCACTGAGAGACAACCCCAAGTTTCTCACAAGTTTGTGAGAAACTTCTAGGAAAAGAGTTGCCAGTTCTCTGCCAGCTGTCACCGAGTTACTCAGCACAGTGGAACTTACCATCTTCATTCAGATTTTTTCAGATACAGGATTTTTCAACCTTTCACTGTGCACTATTTTCTCCAGTTCAGACACTTGCAGGAAAATGTAGAGCTGACTACAAGACAAAGATGAATGAAGTCTTCAGTGGCAAAGAAATAAAAACCCATATGTAAAGAACTACCTTTATTATACAAGGCTTGTATAAACTCAAAATTCAAGTTATAAGTGGAGGAACTTTGTTTTTTTGTTTGCTTGTTTGTTTTGGTGTGTTTTTCTTTGAAAAGTCATATACTATTTTCCTCCAATTTTCACTGCAGTTTATAGTATTCTAAATGGTTTATCAAAATTAATTGATTTGAATTATGACTTCAATCTGTCTTGGACTCTATTATTCAGTAAGGTGTGGAAATTATGTATTTCTGTATTTATTAACTCTGAAAGATTTTCTCCTGATACCCAGCTTGCTGAGTATCAGGAGATACCCCAAAGTAGTGATGTCCTAATTAGATTACTCAATTAAATCTTCAAGACAATCACAGTGAAAATTATTTTGACAAATAAACTCAAATTCACCAGACGCTTTTAGCTGAAATCAGTATTGGGTTCATAAAACTAATGCAAGAGGAAAGCTTCTACCCAACCAACAGTTACAGAAAACATCCAGAAAAAGAACAGAACAGAACAGAACAGAACAGAAAAGAAAAGAAAACAAAAGAAAAGAAAAGAAAAGAAAAGAAGAAAAATTTAATTCCTATTTCTTCGAAAAGAGATTTGACCTCATGTTTCCATTTAAAACTGTTTGTTACCGTAATCTGGGTATGGTAGTAACTCTTTTTCTTACTGATATCCCACTTCATATTACATGATTTCCATCTTCCTAGTGGAAAGTCTGTTACAGTATAGCAGCTGGATCAGCTTTCTGTTGCATGGTTTCATATCCCTTTCAGCCAGCAACAGAAAATAAACTCAAGACTGTTGCATCCTTGCTGGACACTCTCAGCTTGGGGTTGCTGTGTAGAAGAACTGCTTTCCTTATGGCTAGTGTCATTTCCTCTGCCTTTCTCTCTGTCTTCCTTGAAGTGGAAGCTTTTCCAGTTTTCTCTTTTACATTCTCTGGTCAATAGTGACAGGGAAAAAATGAATTTGGTTGGATCTGAACCAAAGAGTTAAAAATTGATTTGGTTCAGTCATTGAACAAAAAAAGGAATAACTTCACACAGCCTCAAGCAGAATCTGGAATGTTTACCTTGAATATTTAGTTTCAAGGCAAGACAGCTAAACAGATTGGTAACCAAGTCTGATAAATGTGTAAGCTGTGCAAGTTTGGTAAAAAGCACAAGAATCCTTACCTCAGTTACTCAAAAAATGAATTATTAAGAGCTTGTAACATTTTCTTGAGATACCACTGATTCACTGGATACTAGACCAGGGTCTTATAAAGCACTATCACTTTCCAGAAAGAAGAGGCACAAAACTGAGACACCAGTCTACTGATTAAAACCAGTGTTCAGGGAGAGCGTTCCTACTTGCTAGGAGACAACTTTAATATTACCAGGAAAATCCACACACCTATAAATGACAGTCCTAAGTCTCCCTGCCAAATAAAAGCTCTTGTGTGGTAGAGTGTGTAAAGCTAAGATCTGATGTAAACCAATCAGATCATTTGATTTAGGACAGTGGGGTTCATGAAATGGTCAATATTTGGGTCAGTGCTAAACTACTTCGAATTTGAGCCGCAAATCTAGAACAAACTTGTTTTCTCTCTTTTGCTAGATTAGGCTAGTTGCTTTTTATTCTTTACATTTCCATTTCTAAACCCCAAAATATATTAAGCTTCTGTACTCAATAATTCATTTGTTACAAAAGAATGAGAAGGCCTAAGTAATTCCACTGTAATTTTAACATTACTCTCCCACACATGCATGATAAGCTCCTTCATTACCATTTTAGAAAATAATGAGCAGTTTCATTCTGTGTGCAATAATATTAGAAGAGCATTCCTTGCCATAGGTTTTAAGAGCTACAGAAATAAAACTACTAAGTTGCATCCTTGCTAAAGAAGAGTAATTAGCTGGACAAGTTTTGCTTAGCCTTAAATGTTTTCTGAAATATGTTAGCTTCTCTTGAAATTATGTACAGGGCTAGTTAATCTCAAAAGCTTGTCTTAGCACTTCTGTTCTCTCTTCCTGTCATGTCAAATTACAGAAAATATTTCATTTATGTGCATATATACAACCTCTGCCAATGCAGAGTTTTTAAATATTATTAAAGTTTTCTTAAAGGTTGCCCCAGAGACACACTCACAAACAGGTCAATGCGTTATATAAATACTGCAACTCACAGCCTTAGATGATGGCCTGAAAGGGGCTTCAGTAGCCTGCAGTCCTTTCTTGGGGGTATTTACTTAAGTTATAGGCACCCTTCCTCCTGAAAACTGCTGCTTCAGAACAATGTGTTAGCTGAAAATTGGCCTTTCCGTAAGCCAGGCCTCATGAAGTCAGGGCTCATCCGCATGAATTATAGATAGTCTTGTTGCGTTTACTTTTCTGTGAAACTATTCATGCAAAAAAAGAGAAGTTACTGTAATTTCAACACGGTTGCTTATTTCTATTTCTGGAATACACAGATAGTCTATCTCCTAACCTATGCACAGTAAGACATATATTATTACAGAGATCAGGATGGGTCATGGTTTGGCGTCTTGCACCAAATGAGACAAAACAGGTGCAAAGTGAGTAAAAAAAGTAAAAGATCTAAAGCAAACCCAAGATTTTGATTTAGTAGGGAATGAAAATAAGGAAGGTAAAATCTTTAAAAACTTAGTCATTAGATTGCGGTATTTTTGATTTATAATTGCAACACTTACAACTAGCTAAAAGTAGGAGAGAATTCCTATGGAAACTTCTGCATTACAGTACAGGTGACAGAAACAGTTACAATCTTGTCATTCATATGTAAAAATATCAGCTGAATTCTGGCTATGTTCTGCAGAGCAAGTGGCCAAAGGAAATAGTGCCTTATCTGATACAATGATCCCAAGCTAACAGATGGTGGCATCACTCAAGCTTTTTATAAAAGCTAAATCAGCTTCATCAGAAAGATTATAAATAAATAGAAGCGCCAATCCTCCCTAACACGTGTTTTGGTGATTTATTTCACAGAAATTCCAACTTCCATAGTCTTACCTTTTTTTTTTTTTTTTCAGTAGACATTCTATAACTTACTCTTAAAATTGGGTTAAAGGTACACTTGTAAAATCTCAACTGCTCCACAATCATTCTTGCATTTTACTTAGTGGGTTTGTCTGTGCGCTGTCTGCCTGCACACTTCTCTGCTCACAGGGCTCTTTCTGTATACATTGCTGTCCATGACATCAATAAGCAAGTATTACTTTAAAGCATGCAGTCATGTTTCCTAAATAAAAGAGCGTAAAAGTGCTTTGTCATTTCCATTTTCTTATCAATATTTTCATTTATAGAGTTTATGATTTTATGATTATTTTCTCCCTCATTATTAAGGTGTATTTGCTGAAATACATTCAGCTCATATTCTTACAGAAAAACAAAATTAGCAAATAGAGTAGAGGAAACCTGTAAGAATTATTTATTCTTAATGTATTCTCTAAGAATAAAGATCTTTTCCAAAAAAAAAAAAAAAAGTTCTTTTAAACTTCTGTTTTTAAAGGCTTTTGCTACTAAATGTGCTCTTTTTAAGCAAATACACACGTTTTTCTCGTAGTTTCTCTTCAGGTCATACACCATTAGATAGTTACATATTGCTAAAATGTGATCATTAAACACAGTTGTTCTTATTCTAAAACATTTTGCACCCCACTTGCTCAAAAGCATGCTAAGAATTATATTCTCTAATTGCTGACAGATAGTTTTTTTGAGAATACATGGAAACTTCTACTACAGATCCTAGCAGTGTGACACACATAGCTTGCCTTAGTGAATGCCCTAACAATATGCTCTTGTGTGCACTCAGCAGTGCGTTATATAATACTTTGGGCATAGTAAAAGACCCACTCAGGAATATGGCAAGCACATTATGCATCTGAAAACTAACCCATGTTCCTTACATAATACTACTATTATTACTGCATCTTGTTCCTCTTTGGAAAATAATTATCTGCTTCCACATTTAGACAATGCACAGGACCAAACTTTTCTGTGACTCACACCATACATGCCTGTGAAATTCAGCCAGATTTGTCTGATATCAGTTGCTTGTAATTTGCAGACAGATATGTGCAATTTGATCACAGATATGTAATACTTTGTGGTATTAGATACAATTATCTATAACCTTCCTGCAGTTTCTTAAAAATGAAAACTCTTAGCAGCAGAGACTAACTGTGGTAGACTCCTAGATAGTCAAACCTACTTTACTTTATTGAAACAAGAGATAAAATAACTGGAACTTGATCTCTATAACCATAGGAAAAAAGCCTACAGGGCAATAGATGCATTCCTTCCTTGACACACGATCTGAATCACAAGCTGAATATGTTAGAAAGAACTCTTATAGTCCAATAATTATTGCTCTTCCCGCACAGAAGACAGTCATATCACTATAGAGCTGTGGTTCATGTTGCTTCAGCTTCACTCAGCTCGGAAAACTCTAGTTTTCCATTTTCTTTTATAGAATCTTCTGTTTTCTGAAAATATTTCTGCCTATATAAATGGAGGTTAGATGGAATTTCCATTTTTTAACACCAAAATGTTTTTATATTCATGCAATGGATAAAAATATAAACTGTAAACCAATACTGCTGTGGAAAACCTATATTAGGCTTCTTTTTTGAACAGTAGTATCTGCTAGGCAGTACCATTGTGTTAAATGGTTCTCTCTGAATCTTAGTTTATATACTTGTCTCATAAGGGAAAGTCTTGAAAGACAGGGGCAATAGGAGCAGAAAACTTCATGTTAAAGTGAAGCAGAAATATTCTAAAGTTAAAGAGTTAGTAGATAAAGTCCCGGTATGGGAAGTGCTAGAAAGGAAGAGTGCACCAGCTGTCATATACCCAGCGAGGGCGCTTGCCAAGACAGAGCCTGGCAGGGGGTGAGAGCAAACGCCCTTCTCGCAGAGGTTACCCCGTGACCGGACAGAAAGCCTAGCGGTAGGTGCAGGGACTTCAGGCGGTCGGGGAAAGGAGGCAAAGAGTCACTGGCCAGTCATGTCAGCGGCTGGAGGGCCGCAGTCCAAGCAAGGCCATAGGATACTTTCCCTGACCTTATTAAAAAGCAGGGCAGGCTAAATACAGCAGATGTGTCTTTCCAATTTTTCGAATACTGAAAATGGAGAAACTTCCTCTTATCTGGCTTTTCTTTCATTTGCTGTTGGCAGATATTCAGAGAGGTCAACTTCTAGTGGTGGAAATGCTTGTACAAAGTGAAGGAGCTATGGCTACATATGCAAATAAATGCTCCAAAGTAATTTTGCCAAGGAAAACTCCTGCTGGCATTTTGAAACTCCCCGTGCTTAGAGAATGACATCGAGGAGTGACATGCAACCATTTGTGCTGGGAGCAGCTGATTCCCTGACACAGAGGCATGCCAGACCCCAGGGCTCCCTGATCTCCTCCCATGTATTAGATATCTCGTCCCCTTCCACAGCAGACCTGCCCAAACACTCATGCTGGAGAACCCATAGACTGGTATCCCAAAGAGAGAAGCTACCAGAACAAATGCTGTAGTGCATGTTTCTGTAGATAGACAGCAAGCTGGTAAAGCCATTAAGCTTCAGGATCCAATTGGTAATAAGAATGGCTATGGACTCCAGGCCACAGCCAAAGGAGCAGCACATGTTGTTGGATCAAATCTGCTTTAGATGATACAAAAGAGTCATGACTCAAGGGTGATAAGGAGCACACCTTGCATTTCCCTCTGTCACTCTCTGTAGGACACATATAGCACTGACAACAGATTATTCTCGGTACCTTATAGCAGATATATTGACTAGATGGTCTTCACATGCTGTGAAAAATTATGAGATATTTTCCTACATTACCACTACATTTGTTAAATTGTAACAATATGTAATCACTAAAGACGATTAAGTTGTAGAAAACAGAAATGCAAGTGAGTTATTATTTCTGAATGTTGACATTACATTTTATCCAGTCTTTCTTAACATGAGGAGCAAGATTATCTTGATTGCCGTAGCTCTGCTAGCTGCTTGGCTGTATTGATAGTCACCTGTAGCAGTTTGTACAATATTCTTAAAGGCAGATACTTTTAATTAAAAATTCTTTCTGAAAGGGAATATTTTTGATGCTATTAGTGCATGCTGGATCAGTGAAGAATGCATATTTGGGAATCTACACAATCATATTCTTTATTTTTTCTTAATTTATAGTATCATTGAGCTATCAGCTTCATAGCTGAGCATTGAGGACCCAAAAGGCCTAGATTTGCAAAAGTGAATGGGAGATTTACTACTGATTTAACAATTCCCCAAAATTTAGCCCATTCACTCTGAACTCAGCTTGGCAAAGCATGTCCTCAGAGATGCTGAACATCTTGGCTCAATCTCAGCAGGATTTGGGGCTGTAGGATTTTAAAATGAGAGCTACAGCACTTTGCAATATCAGTTCAAAGTAATAACATCTGCAATTATGTTTATAAATGTCAAAGTTACATAACAATTTGACACCCTTCTCATATTTAATTAAACATTTTTGAATGGAGAGTGAGATACCACTGTACTTATTTGTTAAAATTGCAGACAGACATTGCACAGGACTAG
>JAVCKT010014469.1:14426-28560 GCA_032273925.1 Rhynchotus rufescens
GTTAAAATTGCAGACAGACATTGCACAGGACTTGTACAAACCTGTGCCTGTGAACAAATTAAAAGCTTTTAAGATCACAGACGAGTTTTTGATGTTAGAAATTAACCATGATTACACACAAAATGCCTGTCATTTCTTTTACACTTCTGTAATATAAAACGTTGGCAAGAAGAAATAAAGTGTCCTGAAGAAATATCAGAACATAACCTTACACTGCTTAAAACATACCTCCCCAGTTGCTATTAGAAATGCCAACAAGAAGTTTATAATTAAAGCACATCTCTTCTTTAAAGAGAACTATTTGTGGTCATTATGATTGACACTAAAGAGTTTTGTAATATGCAGAATTACTTGCTGCACTATTCAAGAGGTGAATTGATGCCATCTATTTTTTGATTACAATGAGTGAATATACAAAGATTTCATAGTTCTTATAAAATCTAGTAGTGCTAAAATCTTAGATTAAGTGCACAATAGGACTTGTTGACAGGTACCTTGTTTGTTTGTTCACTTATTTTAATTCAACCTAATATTTAGTTAGTGGAATGTGCTTTATTCCAGTGTGCTTTATTTATTTTCTTGATTCCTCTGGGGTGAAGTCAAAGCAATTTCAAAGCTTCTCATTACAGGATGAGAAATTCTATGAAAATAGAAGATTCTATGAAAATAGAATCTTCCTCCCTGAAAGATGGAAAAGGAGGAGAAAGGTCTTTGGCAATACAGGAAAGGGAAAAGAAAAAGAGGAGAGGAAAGCAGAATTTCAACTGAGAGCCAGTGTAAGAGCTCCAGGGAGCCAGGATTTCTGCATTACATGTCACTGGTGGAGGACAGGGACTCACACAGCTCTTTGCCCCTTGTTAGTGGCTGTCTTCTGTGCCCCAGTGCCTTTTCTCAGGTGCTGTAACCCAGGCAAGACAAGCAGGGTGTATATGGTCATTTTTGTCTCTCCAGGCAGCGGGCCTTAGTCCAGTGGCCCGTCTTGAAGTGGGCCTTCATCCTTGTGTTGAATGGAACCTGTAAGAGGTCTGAGCTGGATACTGAAGGTTCTGAGAAGCTGCAAACACTCTGCTGTCCATTCTGAACATCTTGAAGTCCTGCCTGGTCCTGCTTCAAGCAGGACGAGCTAAGAAATCTGTAACATTTATCTGATAAACTGTGATGTATTTATAATACTAATGATAATACCTAATTAAAATGAGGGAAGGCTCTTTATCTAAATGATTTCCAGTGCTTCTTCTGAAAGAAATAAGTCCAACCACTACAGAGAGAAGGCAAGTAGATCCTTAAGTATGATTGTTCCTGTCATTAATTTTGGATATCATTTCTACTATTACCCTTTATCTCCGCATTTGTATCACGTAGGTTTCTCCTTTATTCCATCAAGATATTGAAAGACTTGGGGTGTTGGGAGAGAGCTGTTGAAAGCACAGGGACATCAAAAAGCGGTTATTAAAAGAAAAACTTTGTTTCATTGTAGCCTTTCTCTAATGAATCCTAAATTTAATATGATGAATAGTGTATATGCAATCTGATTGGCACTAGGAACTGCGGAGGAATGAAGCACTCTGTCCCTTGTGGACAAAACTATCTAGACTTTAGCTATTAAAATATGCAAGCTTCTACTGAGTACTGGATTTTAAGAGGTTAATAATTTGCAAAAAAATGGGAGAATGTGAAGTCCATTCCACTAGCATATATATACCATGCCTCTGCTTCAAGAAAGTGCGTTTTAGATACGCAGCACATTTCAGCAAGGAGAAACTGGTTTTCTATGACCTAATTATCCAAAAAGGCTACAGTATCTTATTATTATTTTTTAATATAATCAGCCCAAAGTCTGATTAGGTAACTTGATACTAACAGATGCTATAGAGAAAAAAAGACTGCAAAGAAGAAAGGAAGATAACATGCTGTAGATGTTTATGTCAAAATACATAACTCTGCTCACCATTTTCTTAAACGTGGACCAGCGAGTTCTGTCCTCCTTGCTTAAAGAGGAGAGAAGAATACTTTTCAGCTCACACTCTAGCTGGCTAAACTGGAATAACTGTGTGTATAGAAATGGGGAAAATTATGGATCAACTGTGTCATATCTGAGAGATACCGATACAGCTTAGATAGTTATAAGCTGTCTGTGTCCACAGAGAGTGTCATCTGCATTTGTAGACAATAGTTTGTGGAAGTAAGACTGTCTGGCCCAGCCAAGCTACTCTGGAGAAAAGACAAGGGGCTGGGAGCCAAAATAATTATATGCTCCTTTTTCAGCTCCACATTGCTGAAGCTGAGTAGAGGAACACTTGGTCCCTGATACAACTTAGAACAAACTCAGAACTGTTGTGAATGAGGCAAAATTGTCACTGCCTGAAAAAGCATCATTTAAAGATGCCAAATCACAGTCCTGCTCTATCCCTGCTTCCTTTCTACTTCCAGAAAGTGGGAGCAAAAGCAATGCAATGCCAAGGTGCTATATCCATAGACTCAGAGGTACCCCTAAGAAAAACTCTAAGGGTTATGATGCAAAGCAGCCACAGGACAAAAAATAAACCTAGTCATTCTCACAAGAGTTGTAGGTTGGTATCTAGTGTTTATAAGAAGCACATCTTATTTATCTTATTTATGAGTGTAACTGTTACCTTGCATTTTAATATGCATTCCCATAGGAGGTGCCAACATTTTTTTCATTACCTTAACATACATTTGTTTTATTATTGTATTCTCCATCCCCTTAGATAAGGAGAAAATACTCCCTCTCTATCAGGTAGATAACTGAATTTGGAGCTTAAACTATTTTTAACAAAGCAGAAGTTCATGATGGGGATTATTACACATGCCTGTGAGAAGCCAAGTGCCAAAAACTCCTGTACAATTTCTCTAACAGCTGAAGGGAATCCTTTTAAAAAGTATTCTGATAACAGCTGAATGGCTTTCCTTCATCTTTTGGGTTAAAGTAGATACATAAGTTTATGGTCCAAGATAATCAAGACAAGCCACTGCAAAGACTTAAGAAATAAAATGCTATATCTGGACTGTAACCATAGTATCCCCTGAAATAGGAAATAAATTACAACAATAATAATACTATGTATTTATATAGCAACTTCCACCCAGACATTTCAAATGCTTTAATGAATTATTAATCATCACAATCTTCCTGATGAACAGCAGCCATTATCCTTATTTTAGAGATCGAAACACTGCAACACATTCATGATTTAATTACTAACTTCACTCAAGAAACCTGTATCAGAGCCATGAAACATACCCGGTTATGAGCATTTCACTTTTTACACTCTCCCACTAAATCTTACTTTCTAAATGCAATAAGTTTTTGCATTTGATCTTTATCCAGAACTTCAAACTTAATTCAAAGTCTCAGCTTAAAGTCTTTTCCTTATATACTCCGTGACCCAGGATGAAACTCTGTTATAGTTGGAGATTTCATCTGAGCATAAGAGAAAGAAACCTTTCCCATAAATGTCTTTAAGTAAATCATCAACACCTTGTTATTATATCACTTACTACAGTATGTATGGATCCCAGGAAGGGTGTTAAAGTGAAGAGTGACTCAAGTATGTGGCTTTACATTCTTTAGAGTGCTATATTATTAGTACTTCCAGTCTGAGAGAGATCACTTTTACTCTCCACTCTGAATCCTCTGCTATGAAGAAGAATGTACCCCAGGAAGATCCAAAATATTGATTTTAATGGCTTTAATTCTGTATATCATAAGGTTTCTTCCAACATGACAGTATGAAGTTAGTTTTCTTCCCTTCCCATCAAAGTGTGGAAGATAGAAAAATACAGCAAGATGTGCCTTTTAGTACTGAAGTGTTCCTGTGGCAGACTGAAAATACTGAAAACTGAGCTAGTTGTCATGCTTGCTAAATATAAGAAGGATCATAGTGTGCTACTATTTTATTTTCTGAATATCAGTGCACTTCTATTTGTCTAGGAATACGCAGATCGAGCCTAAACATTCCTGAGTTATCAGATACTGAGATGCTGTGTTTTACTTGGTAACTTTTAGAACAAATCTGAGTTTTCAGTTTTTAAAGGTCTGCATGGTAAAGGTGTCTGAATTCAGTGATTTGAGCAATTGCTTCCACAAAGAAAGGGGAAACTTCAAGATATTCTGAAATGTTAAGGACTAAATCAAGAGACTTAAAGCATATGCAACACAGACAAACCAGTGGATGTTGGGCAGGACTTTCACTGCTTTAGCAGAGCAATGACAAAAACAAATTAGCCCCTATAAACACGAGCTTTCATGTCACAGTCTTCCTACATCATATTTTAAATCTCTAACTGGAAGGCAGTGGGATGCTGTCCTCTTTCCCCTTCCTATAGTGAGGCGTCAATTAAAAGACATCTCAGAATCCGCACTGCTGCAGCAGAAGAGTAAACGGGATTGCCAAAGTTTTGTGCTGAATGCTGAGTTAATGATCCCACTCCAGCAGCACTTTAAAAGACATCCATCTTGTCCTGTCGAGATTTACAGCAGGAAACAGTCACAGGGAGTAATACAGAAAGCTGAGTAACTGTCTGCTGACATGTGTGTGATTCGCTTCATGGCTTTATATTCAAGCACTGTACAAACCAGCATGGCTTAAAATGGCATCTCTTGGTAGTCTAGCAAGCATACTCCATCATCTTTGATGGAAATAGTGACTCTGAAATTTGTATCAGAAGCTGTTGCTGATGGATTTGTACATTGTCAAGTAAACTGACAAAAAAGAAACCTAAATTTCTTCTATGTATTGTCAGTGACAACTAGTAAATAAATCTTCAGAAGCAACCATGAAGAACGTGCTTATTTTATTCCATTAAAAAAAGGAAAGATGGTTTTATATATGAGTACCAGAATCAAAAGATGAGTATTTAATTCCACCACATCTCAGACTAAAGGACTTCACATTTACTGACTGATATGGCAAACTCAAAGTCAATTTTAATAGTGTCACATCCTTCAGAGAAAAAGTCATTGTGTGAAGAAAGTCTGCATGCAAAGAAGATGATAGGGACAGGATTCATGGCACTTCCATACAAAGAAAGAGAAAAATGGTATCAGAGAATTAAACAGAAGCAGAAATGGGGTTGCAAAGATGAGTTTAAACATTTTTATTATATCTCCCTAGCCTGGTCTCTGCAGCTATATATTCCTTTGAAAACACAAGCTCTCAAAAGGATGACAGACAGAAAAAAATGAAGGGTAATCTGGCTATAATTCTAAGTATCATGCAGGTTTAATTCTGGATACTATGCATGCCAAATGGAAGGTTTCTCTTGGATGAGCTCTCTGCACGGATTTAGTCCTCTGGGGAAGAGTTATGAACTGTTACGGATAGAAACAACTCCAATACTGACAGTGGGTGGGATTCCAGACTGCCTCTGGGATGAGTGCCCTGCACAGCAGTGAGGATGACTGCACCCTTGGACCGTTACTCATTGGCAGTAACTCACACCTTGTCCATTCTGGATCAGAGGTTACTTGTATAGCATAAAAATAAAAAATACTTGTGTACTGCAGCAATCTCGCCAAGCAGACGTCGCGCTGACCTGAAAGGAGCCCCCGGGAGGGGCCACTGTGAGGGGGCCTCTTG
The DNA here is from genome assembly GCA_032273925.1 of Rhynchotus rufescens. Lineage (NCBI taxonomy): Eukaryota > Metazoa > Chordata > Aves > Tinamiformes > Tinamidae > Rhynchotus > Rhynchotus rufescens. The sequence goes on from JAVCKT010014469.1 coordinate 20,027, forward strand.
TCACTGCGTCCTGGGGCATCTTGGACACATCCATCCACAGGCTCCCGCCACAGCCCTGTGGTCTCTGGGCATCTCCTGTGTTGCTCTGGTAGCGTTCAGCATTCGCTGACCTTCCCTTCTACCCTCCAAACGCGAGGACGGGGAAAGCCCAACATCCGGCAACAGAAAGAAAGGAGCAAACTAATTCCAATATGCTCACAAGCACCAAAAGGCCCCTTGTCCCCCTGATCCATGGCTCCTTTTATCACCCCTCATGCGATGGAACCAAGGGCTTACTGTGCACCCTGCTATTTTGAATGAAATTTTTCTACAAGGACATAAAGCTTTATTGTTATGTACAGAAAATATAATGATGGGCCTACAGAAGAGCAAACTGTAACGCTGCGTGCCCTTTCTGGCAGTTGTTGGCAACACAAAACTATTTGCAATCTTTTCCACAGCTGCAAAGTAGCCTTTGTGCATTCATTTCTCCAGGGTACGATGATACTCAAAATGCAGAATTCATTTTTGATTTGATTTAAATTTATCTTTTGGGCAGATAGTTTCAGTGTTGAAATGGCATTCACTTACCTGAAAAATTCTGTGTAGCGAGAGTAGGCACCTTTCCAGGGGCGAATTATCAGATCATTTCGTTCTGTATGTATCCTGCTTTATACACCATATATGATACCCCGATGATTTCAAATGTCATTCAGTTATTTGGCCACAACCTACAGAACTGCACACAAGCCAGGAAAGTTATGACTTATTGAGAAAAATAATGAGGTTGCAACATTTTTGAAAGCCCGGAGTGCTGCACTTTGGGGTAGGGATAGGCACTGCCTTCCTGTTATTCCAGAACTGTAACATGTGGGAATTCAAAGTGCCTGACGTAGTGGACAACACAATGTGGCATACAAATACCCCATGTGAAAAAGATTCCTCTAACACCAAGTCTCTCTACTGCCATCCAGAGACAAAACTGAATCAATATGGATAACAATTTACTGAGAACATCACCCTAGAAACAAGAAAGGTTTGGAAAATAAAATCAGCAAAGGACTTTCAACTGATCAGTAAAGCAAGCAGATATGATGGAAGGTGTTCAATTTCTAGAGTTTGCATTTTAATATTAAAAGACTAAATTGGTAATAATAAGTTCTGAAATAAGATAAAAGAATTGGTGATATGAATATACTACCAGCATATATTTGGGATTTATATTTGTCCACATGACTGAAGCAACAAAGATACTAAGAAAGTTACTTCAAATAAGTGTAAGAGCTTCAAGACACACTATGTGGATTGTTACTTTTCCATGTCTTCAAGTATTCTTGTCAATAATGCCTGCATACAGCCCTACAAGACAACGTAGGTTGTCCAGGATCCCCTCCAAGAGCTTAGCTTGGGAAGAAAAGTGTGCAGAGCTGAATTTCTGCCAAAGTAAGAGAGGTATTGCAGAGAAGTAAGAAAATGAAAATACAGTTTTATCATGGAACTATGTCGGAATATCTATGCATTTTCAAGAGGCAGCGTTACCCCTGCTCCATGTATTTCCACGTGTCAGCTGAACAGCAGTAATACACTGTGAGCACATTCTTGGACCATGACAGATATGTAAAGTTGATGTTATCAGCTCTGTCACATAAGTCATTAAAGCTATCCTATTCTTTCTAAGGATGTCTGTGACTACTCTATAGTTATCTCCTACATATCTAAGGGATGACTTAAATTGCTGAAGTTACATGAACGCATATATGCGTAGGAGATGGTAGTCCATGATTATATTTCATTTTTAAATATGTTGCTGTAAATATTAAGAGTCAGCTATAAGTTAGTTTGCAAAGATATACATAAAAAGGCTTATGTACAGGGCATATATATAGGATCCTGTATTTCAAAATTAAATATGTTAACTTTAGCTAGTTGTTACAGACAAAAATAAATATTATGGGCAAATTTAAAGTTCAGAGTTTTTATGGTTGATGTATGATTCAAAACACGTAGCATTTTGCTTTATTTTCAACTCCTAATAGCAAAACTGCTTAGAGAAGAATATTTTTGATTTACCTGTTTCTGTTTCTGATAATCCTTCTAGCAACAACATAAAGGCATAGGAAATACATTCAGCTATGATAATGATATGATGTAAATCTGTGAAAATAAAGAAACTAATATTACAGAAAATGTCTCCGGACACACACCTTTGAGCCTGAGTAGTGACAGTAAACACTGCTAAACAAGGATTATCTTTCTCATCTTATTACTACTAGACTTTGTTGTAGGAAAAGGGGAGTTCAGGAATATTTTGTGGTGGTAGTCTTTCTAAAATCCACCTCTGTGAGGTTGAATAAAACCTTTCGGGTTATCTGAAAACAGTTTTGATGCCTTAATTGCTATCTTTTTTTTTTTTTTCCTGGGCTAATTAACCTCAGTTTGCTAAAATCCTCTGCAAGACATTGTAAAACATCATTTGTTGCAGAGATTGTGGAGTTTGTTCTTGACAAATGTGAAGTGACATTCTGCCAGTGTCTTTTGTAAGATCTTATAAAGGGGTTGGTTCATCTACCAGAGAAAGAAAAACCCCACCAGGAACCAATGAAAAAAACAATACTCATCATACAGAGTAGCAAGGCTAAGTAAATAGTTCACACGTCTTGTGCGCATGAGATGAAAGGGAATTAATCTGAATTCATTTTACTTTTAATCACAGACAAGGAATGTTCCAGATCAAAGTGTGCCAGAATAATGGAGACTAAGTAAATGCAACTAGATCCAAAAACATCTGTCATGGGTTTGATGTCTAAAAATGGAAATCCTTTATATTAATGTATTATTATATAACCACATGAGAACCAAAAGGCCTTGAAGTCTTATTTTGTTTTTGTGTATTGTGGTTGAGAAAACTCAGCTAACATAACCCCCTGCATAAATCTAACACTTTGAGAGAAAGGGAATAAAATGCAAGACTGATCAAGTCACCAAACCCTGTTCTCTTTGTGTATCGCCGGGCAATATTTTAAAATATGCTAACTAGAAGTGCTGATGACCTGAATAAAACACACCAGCAGCATAGGAAATGAGTTTGATGGGTGTAATCCAATTTTCAGTGGACAAGGGTGCACATCACAAATACCTCCTCTACAATTAGCACTAATTGGCAACTTATTTTGGCAGCCTCTTTACAAAGGCCAAAAATTGAATGGACATGGAGATTAAACTGTCCTTTTGCTCCTAGAAGCACTCCCTTTCAGCAGAGGTTGGGGTTTATTGGGAGGGCAACGTGGAAAAAAATGCAGGGCTTCTGGCTGTGTTGTACCTGTTCTGGGAATGAGCAAACTTCACTCTCCAGAGTTGTCAAGGCTGCATTTATGCAAGTAAATTAAATTACAGCAAGAGTGTGAAAACACTTCTTTCTAAACTCTTCAGCTGAAAATACTTAAAAAATAAAAGTAATGACTCTTTGAAGGCATTGTGAAACAAAGTGCAGAAAATCAAACTTTCGAGAAATGAGCCATTATGTGCTTGGCATTTTTGATGGGGAGGCTTGTTTGTGCGGAAGTTGGCAGTCTTTCCCTCTTTGTTATTCGCCTGGCATCACTCAGATTCATTGACACAATGTTTTTGTGCTAGAGATTTTCATCTTTTTGAGCAGTTTAGGTGTTTAGACGTTCTTTTCAGGTTGTGTCTAAGTCACTGAATTTCAAACTGAGCTCAGTCACATAACAAGAACCATGATTCACACAGGAGAATACAGGATTTGCTGTAGCAAAACCTTGCTCTCCTAGAACATTTCTGAAAGTCGTCAGGTTTTAGAGCAGCTCCTGGTTCTGAGGTAGCTGGGATTTGGGTGAATAAAATTATGGTGCAGCAGAGACTTCCACTCAATGCAGTCTGCAAAGAAAATGAAGGCAGTGAGCAAAGTCCTCTTTTACAGAATCACAGAATGGCTGAAGTTGGAAGGGACCTCTGGAGATATCTAGTTCAACCCTCTTTCTCAGGCAGGAGTTGCTCTCGTCAACTAGAGTAGGTCCCAGGTTTAAAAAATCACCTAATTTTTATTGTTCCAAAGAAACTGTCTTTCAGATTCCCAGGCCTCCCAGTATCATATATCTGCATTTTCAAAAGACACATGTGCAGCTCTGCTTCTGTTGACATCAGTGGCTGTTCTGCTAACATTATTTTGATTTATTCTGGAGTCTGCTCTCTGTTTATTGCTGACTTGTAGAAACTTAAATTAGTTACATTGGCCTAGTCTAGCATTAGTAATTTCTGCAAACAGAACTTAGTGCTTCCTGAGAGTGTATTTTCATGGAGATTTCTGAACTTCATAACTTATGTTTCTTTCAGTTTTGCAAGCTTAGCCCTTCATATGAAAGATTAAAATTCTCATCTATTGTCTGAAATAATTAAGTGCAAGTGTTGTATTCAGAGATGGCCCCAGTCACTGTGTGTACTTCTCCTGCAAGAGCTTATTTCCTACAGAACGCATAGAATAGGTTAACCTAGAGAAGGATATAGTGAGAATTTCTGCTGCTTCTTGTCAATTGTTAATGTCACTGTTGTGATTTTGTGGAGACCATATAAGAACCAACCCACTTGGAATGGATTTAAAAGAATGGGAAGTGATGACTTGGCAGAAGTGATAGTTATCTATTCAGATAGAGGCTTATCCCTTTCTGAGATGTTCATCCTTTGCCATGGTTTGATATTCTTTTATGTATTATAGAGCTTGAAATGTATTTGAGTGTTATCATAGGCTAGAATCTTCAGCACAGCAAGATGGTAGGTGCTGTTTTTCACTGATGTTTTAAGAGTTTGGTAATGAACCAAGCTTGTGTGAAGGATAGAATAACAGAGGGTTGCAACTTTAGAGTGAGCAGCTGTCATTGAACAGATTATAGATGCAAAAACGTTTGATCTACCCTGATAAAACTTCCTTTTTAGCTTTTTACACTCTCAGATTTCTTTTAATTCTTTTTCAAGGACATTATTTCAGGCTCAAATAGACAAAAAAGCATTTTTAGGTATTTATCTGTCATTTTACCAATTTTCCAAATAATTGTGAAAAAGGGGTATGCAGTTTTCTTTAATCAAATGGGAAAAAAATCTGGTATGCAAAGTAATAAAAAGTTTTCTATACTTCTAGCTAGAGTGTGCTTTGAAATGCTGATTGGATTCTGCTGATCTTGCTCATACTCACTAGTGCAGTACTTCATGCATGCTACAGCTGATCAAAATCAGTGAAATTCAGCTCTTCACATAGTAGTGGACCACCCAATACAAAGCAGTGTATTATAAGGTTTTTGATGCTATAGCTGTCTCATACTTCACAGGCAGAATGATAGTAGCAGGCTGAAATAAAGCTTTATTATTTCCAACCTACCAGAAGCCTATGAGTGTTAAATTCTCCCTGAGTAGCTCTACTAAAGTAAAATAAACTCAGAACTATTAGCTAAGAATAGCTTTGCAGATAAGGATGAGTGAAACAGTTCCCATGCTTTAAACATAAAGTAGACTCAAATACCAGTTTTTGAAAGAGGACATTTGTATTGTGTTTAACTGAGTTATTTTATGTGCATATTGTTTTAATTTAACAGAAGTCATTAATTAAATTCTCCATTGTTCCGTGGATGAGTATTGTATACACTGGTACTCCAAGCAAGTATAAAAGAAATACCTCAATGAACCCAGCTTTGCTGGCTAGCAACATATGTTTCCAGACTTCTGGAGTTTCAGGTCATTCTTCTTGACAGTGTTTCAGTGTATTTTTAGTGTCTTCTGACAGTAAATTGCTCCATTTATTATTAAGGATAGAAATGAGCTATTATTTAAAACAGATTATTTCCTTAAGCCAAAATGGTCTGTTTTATTAAATTGCTGGATCAGTGAAATACGTGAGGGGGAAAAAAAAAGGAAGATCTGCTATGTTTTTTTAGTCATTTATTTTTTCTTCTATTCAAACTGAGATGTACTCTGACCTCTGTGGCAGTAAATTAATTCTTTTTACACAATGGTCCCATAAGAGAGGGGATAAAAAATTCTGTCTCCACTAATTCACCCGGGAGGTTGTCATTTTAGCGAGGCCAGGATTTGACCTAAAACATCTACTGGTACACAGATGATCTGATTTTGTCAGAGTGGGGCTAAACTGAGGCATGCTGTGGCTTTGCATGCGTGGTGCTCCATTTGCCATTTGGTCCCCATACTCCAGCAGCTCTCCCCTCCTCAGAGGGAGATCAGGGCTAGCTGCGTGGGCATGGTGACACAGAGCTGAGGAGGTGAACCTGAAAACAGGGCAAAACAAACCCACTAGTTTTTGCATTATGAAAAGTTTTACATTTTGCATAGCCGGGTCTAAAGGGAAAGCAAGCAAACCTGAAACAATCCCTCTTCTTACTCTGCTTCTTCAACAGCCAAAGGTGAGACTGTTCTAATGATTTCAAAGGGAACAGCCTGAATTATATCAAAAAATTAAACATAAGGGTCCATACCAAAAATATCACTCTGGAACACTTGTGTCCTCCCATCACCTTCCAGTTCAACAATTGGAGGGAGATGCACTTTGGCTGGAAGCTGCTGCTCCCTCTTGGTCGCTTCAGGAGAGGATGCTCTGGGACTATCATGTTGTAGCAGGGCTGGCTGACGGGGGTCTCCCAGTCCTTCTTTCCTATACTGAGGCTTAGCATCTTCCTTCTGTCTCTGACCTGCAAAATGCTGTATCTAGTCCTTCTTTCTGCCCTTCCTTTTGTCCCCAGCTTCAGTTTCTATCTCCCATGGTATATTCCCAAACTCCCATACTCTAAGCACAAAACACTCTAGAGGGAAGTTTTATTTCGTCAGTCAGGTTTACGGGTCCTTGCAGCCAGTTAACTCTCTATTAATGTTTCTGTAAGCAGGAGACTAAAAACCATTTGTCTCCGCATTGTGTCATTCAGGAGACATCCTTTCAAGAACAGCAACAGGGTGAAATAAATACCAGAATAAGCAGTGTTGCAATTACTGGTGAGCATCCTTAGATGCTTTAGGTGGTCACTGCAAACAAAAATAAAGCATTCATTCAATATCTGTAGTATTGATAAGGCATTGCCTTTACAAAGAAATATAAACAGTGAATATTTCAAGTACTGAAACAATATATACCTATATGCCTACAATAAAAATTGTAGTAATATTATGCCCTAATTGTTGTAATATTATACCCTAACATATAGGGTAATTGAGGAGTTCATAATTTATGTCTCTCACTAATGTTTAATTTACATTTCTGCATAAGCATGTATATAATTAATGATTCAAAGTAGCAATATTAAACAATAATAGAATTCAAATAAATCAAGGAAATAATATACAATGTACTGAACTTGGTTTTAATTCAGGCCCCCAAGCCACTCAGATAACTCCTACTCTTGCTAAATTCATGCAGGTTTTGCCCCCAATATGTTTCACATTAGCCTCCAAGCATAGCTGAGCTGACTTGCTCTAAAAGTAAAAAAAAAAAAAAAAGAACTAATTCATGGTGAAGTCACAGAGATACTGTGCAATATAAACATAAGAATCTACTTTTTTTTTGGCTGAGCTTCTGTAGAGTCTGATGGAAAGTTTGATCATTTTACAAGCGAATTTTAATTTCCGGAAATTGTTTAGGCTTACTCTTTATTCTGGGTTCTTTGAAGGGTTTTGATAGACACTGAGATAGACATTGCACATTGCCTATTATCTGTTAGGGCAGACTTCATGGAGCAACCAACTGAATCATTCTGTTGTCTTTTTCCTATTTTTTACAATATGGTTATCTATGTACAAGACAGAAATTAATCAAGATAGTCACAGGGTTTTACCAATATCTATCAACTACTTTTATACTTCTGCTAATAAGTTTTTTCAAGGTGAACAAAATTTTTTTCTAAGAGGAATTCTGCAAATTGATGGAAAATTGTTACATCTGAGCATCATCTTGGACATTTATTTATTGAAATCTCAGCAAGTAACTTTTAAGTGAAAACTAGAAAAACCTTAGTCTGTAAATTTTTCATTGCTATGCACTCATAGCAGAAGTGTTCTGCTGAAAAATAAGCCTGTCTCATTCTGATAGTGAATTTAAATAAACAAAATAATACGACTTTAATGACAAATTGACAGGTTTTCCTAAAACTAACAATATATCTTTCTCTTTTTATTATCAAGCCTTGAACCACATAGAATTAATCCTGTCAAATGACTCCTTCTGTTTCGACACTTTATCACTTCCAAAGACAAAGCTGTTTATAGAGACAAACCGCAGTGCAAAATGTGATTAAGAAGCAACTTCTGAGCAGCAAAGAATCCAGACTCTCAAGTAACAATATCTGGATCTTGCTGGTTTAAAAAGAAACCTGATCTTGGCACTTTTTACTTTGTTTTTCTAACTGAGAACTTTTTTCTTTTATTCTTGAAAGCTAAATATTTTCAAGTTTCATTTAATTAATTTTGAAAACATCATTGGTTTCATTTCTTTTTTTAACAATTTCTGTTTTGTGTCTTGACAAATACCTATAATGTACGTGCAGCAATAC
>JAVCKT010014476.1:0-13551 GCA_032273925.1 Rhynchotus rufescens
TCCTCATCGGGCAGGCTTATCTATGAGCACAATCCATTATAAAGATGGTTTCTTTAGAGGGCCAAATTCAAATATCCTTCTACTTCTTGTGTGGTTCCTCTTTCAACAGCCTCTTTTAAAAAGCATCATTTGGAATCTGCCGTTAGCATCAGTTCCTTACCATGTACAAAATGGTGTAGGTCTACAACACACAGAGAAATTGGACAAAGGATACTGGCTGATACCTTAGCCCCAAAACTGCATCCTTTCCTCACTGTAATATATAGTAGACTGTATCTGTCACCCATCCATATTTATGGATTACAGTGGAAACCTCTGTCTTAAATTAGAATACCTGGAACTGGATCCTCCCAAAAGCTTCCTCCTTCCCCTTGTAATTCTCTGCTTGCAATAGATATTAAATTTATGCATATGAGTGTATATATCCACTGATATCAGGGCAATTACACTGATCTGTTTCCACTAAGGATCGCTTCTCGCATCCTGGAAACAAGGGTCTTTATTTTCTGTTGCCTTTCCCATTAACCAAAGATGCTTTTTCTCACAGAAATCCAGCAATCCAGCATCTTTTTTTTTTTTTTTTTTTTTTTGGGGTGATTGTATAAAACATTACTCATTGATTTCAAGCTGCTAAGCAAGGAAAAATGAATGCTTACTTCTTTATGACAGTGACTTGCAAGTTATAACCCTGGATTCAAATACGTTTTGATCATTGTACAACATATGACATTTGACAGACCTGTACTAAGCCTTGCAAGACCTTAAACTTCTTGGGGTTGTAAAGGGCAGGATGTATTAGTAACTCAATATATTGCCAATTCACTGGATGTTCTTGTTGCCTGCAGGTCCTATGGCTAGAGAATGACATGAGGTCGTTTGTTCAGTCCGTTGCTCCTGGGTTTCAGCAGACAATGGGCAGTAAGGCCCCGGTTGAAGACCTACTGATGGACAATATTGTCAAACTCAATTTGGCCTATACTGAAATGTCCAGTGAAGATATTCAGTAAGTAGCAATTTCAGCCTCTAGTAGAGTCAATGGACTGGAGTAGCAGGAGTGCACTTGCCTTGTGTGTGTGGCAATGTCTCCCTCCAGTGTCTGGCTCCAGGATCTATTATCATTTTGGGAAGAACTATTCGTATAGCTTTTTGGAGGTGAAGGACTAGTTCACTCCTTTTATTGGCCAAGAGGTGACAGATGTAATTGCTACTCTTCCCCTGTGCCCCCTCTTTCTCCCTTCCACCATCAAGGGGCATTATATTAATTACTCTGACAGGATCTAAGGATCTTCAGGGTAAAGGAATACCAGGGTAAAGTGTCCCAATTCCTTGTATTTCACTGAGGCCAAGGATGGATAAATCATCCCCAATACCAGCAAGTACTTAACTGTGGACAATGAAGAACTCTCGAGCCTGCAGTGTTTCCTTCACAAACATCAGTGTGAATGCTTAATGCTTTGGTGAGAGACCATCACCCTTTTGTAGCTCGTGTTTTGGAATTGTTGTCTCTGTTGCTATTATTGCTCTGTTGCTTGTGATACACTGAAAATGTCAAGTCTCCAGTGGTCTGATTCATGGCTATTAGAGTAATCTTCAAAATGATTCTAATTCTTGAAAAAAAAAAAACCTATCTTGATTCATTAGCTCTCCTTTGTATTTTGAGTTTTTGCTCTTTTCCATTTGCAAGAGCCTTTAAATTTAATAGAAAACAGAGGAATGCAAAAGTTTATAACGTTGGATGAGGTGATGTTTTCTTAATGATAATCTTCCAGAATATAACATTCTGCATTGATCCAGGGTGGATGCTAGGTAGTTTTACAAAAGTTGATACTGATGACATTTCTTCAGCAATTGCAGAGAAGGGTCTCACTTCATATTAAGATTCAACAGCTTATAAGGGTTTGACAAATGATCAAACAATGTTGCAAATGTAATATTGTTGAGTAGCCAGCTGTGAGGTGAGTTTAAACATGCTGTTATGAAATTCAGCACAAAGGAAGTACGTTGCTTCTTTATTTTCCTAACGCCTTGCTCTTTTAAAGGAAATATGCTGAGGCAAATATCACCACCAACCTCTATGTGGTTAATGAACCATGGCTCTTCTCTTTGGCGTGGTGCTCTGGGGCTCACTCTGTGACCACCAATACTGTCCACATGCTGAAGAACCTCAGACAGCCACTCTTCCTTATGGTAAGCAAAAATCCTCCCTTATGGGATGTTCATAGTTATATTTGGAGAGCAGATCAATTCATGCATGGGTAAAGCAGGTGTCCCTCTGGATGGAGAAGGATATAAGCTGAACTCTGGCTTACTAGCCTCTGTGAGCAACTCCTGGCTTTACCACCATATCTCCTTTTGTTTTTATTTTTTTTCTCTTGGCCTAGGGAGAAACATTCTGTTTGATAAGACTTAAGAGACTTATACCTTGAGATGAAGACAAAAAAAGTTATATTGAGGCTTTTATGGAGAGAATGAAGGGGACTCTGTGACTATATGTGGCTTTGTGTGAGGATTTTCTAAACTTCGGAGATTTCCAAACTTTTGAGGCTTGTTTGTCTCAGAAGTTCTTCACTTCCTGCGTCCTCCCGTACCTCTTCTCAAGCCCAAGGGAAACAAACATAGAGATAATAATGCCTTAGTGGATTTTTTTTTTTACTTTTTAATTTGTCTGTTTCCTACGCATCTTTGAACAACCTAAAGGACTAAGGGGCATCGGGGCATTGGCCCAAATAGAGTCATTGCAAGTGTAATTTATAACACTGTGTAACTGGCTTCTTGAAGAGGATTTTACAATGCTTCCTTTTTCCCATCTGAGAGAATGAAAAACCACAGATTTTAAATCCATTCTGAGAATGGATAGATGTCCAGTCTGAGGATGAATCTTAAGATGCTTCTAGGTTTAAATCAGGAGCTACTCCAGCCTTCTGTGGTGTTCAGCAAAGTACAGTCTTGAAAGGGAAAGGAAGGTGCCACTAGTTGATTTTAACATTGGAGAGAAGAAGAGATGACTATAGAGTCTACCTAAACAAACAAGAGATTATTGTTCTATTCATTATGGTGTAGCCCAGTCTTCTTTGCCACCTGACACTGGTGACCACCTGAAAAACAGCACTACCAAATGCTGTTTAAAGACTGAGGGATGTTCACAGAATCACGGAATGGATGAGGTTGGAAGGGACCTCTAGAGATCATCTAGTCCAACCCTCCTGCTCCAGCAGGAACACCCAGAGCACGGGGCACAGGGTGGCATCCAGGTGACCCCTGAGGGACACCACTGGCCAGTACTGGGCCCTGCACTGTTACTGTACATTAAAACCAGGCAGCTGGATTTCCACAGTCAAGCAGCAAGAGGGAACTTCAACAGCTTTTTTTTTGTCTCAAACTCTGTGGTAGATCTGTGGCATTGAATACGTCCTCTGTTGTTCTCTTGCAGACTCCACAGCAGTACAAAATCATGTGGATCTTGACAGATGTGACCTCCATCTTCCTCATCTCACTCATCTTTGCTCTGCATTGGTAAGTACTGAGTTGCTAATGGCTGTTCTAGTCTGTTCTCTTGCTACAACCAGAGGGGTGGAGGGATGCTTTCTGGTGATTTGGATGGCTAAAAGTGCTGTGAAGGACATCTCCTTTCCCTTCAGGAGTTGGAAGAAAGCCCTTTAAGATTCCAAAGATCCCTCCACTTCTGCTGTTCTTATTTTTCCATTTCTTTTGGCAAGCTGGCCATCATCCATTCCAAGATTCAGTGGAAATCTGGTGGGTTGAGGGTAGCAGTCAAACCCAGTTATTGAAGCTGATGGATTGAAGGGAGAGCTGATTCTTCTATTTTCACATTATAGACCCTGTTGCATGGGATTTACTTAGGAGGAAAGCTCTCATTGTTAATAATTGAGCATGTCTCTGTGTCTTCCTATGTCAGAGCCACTCAAAAAATCCGTCCTCAGATGCAAGTCAAATTATGAGCATCTCATAAACACTGCAGTTTATTTTGCCTCTCATTGATTCAAGGACATTGCCTCCATTTTATATGTTGGAAAAGCAGTTCACAAAACAGACTCTGTGTCAATACAGAGCTGGACAAGATGGACTGCTTTGCCTTGTTTTGTAAAAAGACATCAGATCTGTTTTTGCTCTGAGAGGATGAACAGGTTACAGTTTAACCAGGTGATGAACTAGTGGCTGTACAGGCAAATTTAATGGGCACTTAGGCTTTTTCCTCCTCAAGTGGGAGATTTCCCAGATTTCCCAGAACCCTGTAGACATTTCTCATCCAGTCATATCCCTTTTTCTTGGCTGGACATAAGACAAGGGTACTCCTAGCATGTATAAGGAGTGAGGTGCCATCAGCAATGCCTGAAGTCTGTGAGTGGTCTTGTTTATCAGATTTAAAAATATCAGATTTACCAAAAATTGCAACTCCAAAATTTTCCTAGCTGCTTGGGAACCTGTTGCTGTGAACAAGTCTAGGGTTTCTGAACTTAAATCTCTCATAGAAAACAGGGATAAGTCACAAAGTTGCCTTCAAAATACTGCCGTACATCTGCAGGGTGGACATGTAGATAGTATGGAGCAGGGTTCCTTCGTAGAAGGGATTTGAACAAATTCCAAAATTATGAGGGCAATTCCTGCTCTGATAAAAGTTAAAGATGATTGGCCAAAGTTCCAAGGAGCTGCAAGGGGAACCCACATCAAGCAGTGGCCTAACCCGGATGTTTTGCCATGCACAGGTGGCGGGAGCGGAGTTTCTCCTGCTGTGCCCATGATGGTGGCACAATGATGGAGAGTGGCACCTACAACAAGTTCAGGACAGGTGAGTTGGGCAAGGATAACTGGGAGCCTCTGTGGGGCTAATGCTGAGACTGCAGGACCCCACGGCCTGAGCTGTGAGCATTTTTGGCCTCACTCTGCTCACAACTCCTGGCAGAACAACTGCAAACATTTCTGTAGCTCACTCTGTGTCTCCTTTTCCAGAACTCGGCAACATGCCTTCAGTTGTGGCCTGACAGAGACGAGAAGGAGACAGACTTGCTATCTCACCAGTAACTGGAGAGCGGAGCCTCCCCGACACCTCTTCCTACCACCAGCCACCACACAAGGGTGGGAGTCACAGGACAGCAAAATGCAGGCAAAGGCAGCAGGAAGGAGAAGACCTGGCCAGGGGAGATAGATAGTTCAAAAATGCATACCTTTTTTGGTCCTGTCTTGCTTGCCTACAGCTTTCCTTGTCATCTCATGCCTGGCAGGGATGGACCAGGTTATAGGGGAGCACAGATGGGGTGGTAACTGTGACAAAGCTGGGCACCACGACTAGGTGCTAAATCCCTTTGGCAGCAGCCACATGGGAACCACATGTCCCTCCCTCATAGTGTTGGTGTCCACAGGGAAACAATCCTGATACCCTCCTGTTATGGATCCTCTGTTAGTGCATCTGTTTGGTACAAGCTGCCACCATCTGAGCGTCCTCCAGTCCTGCTTGTCCTTGGCTGCTGGTGTTTCTCCAGTCAGACTGACTTCCTCTGCTCCACACACCCCCTCATTACTGGCAGATCTTCTCTAGCCTCAAGTGTGCACCAACCATGCAGGAGAATCCTACTGCTAGGTCTGCTGGGACAGACCCTTTCCCTTCTTGGTTGTGAACAAGGCCATTTTTGTCCAAAGGTGCTAACAGATGTTTTGGTGCCTTGGTGACATAACCGCTTGGACTACAACTAGCAGCACACCATCTTTCTTTAGGATGTTTGTGCTACAGGTGACCTGGTCCCACCAAGCGTCCTTCCCTCGGGAAGATCTTTGTACTTGCACTGCATCCAGTGGCTGTTGGCGCATTGTTCCCGCAGAGGTCAGTACTGGGCCTGGTGCTGTTGAACTTGTTCTTCAGTGACCTGGATGAGGGCACAGAGGGCTCCCTGAGAAAGTTTGCAGATGATCCTGAGCTGGGTGGAGTGGCCGACACTCCGGAGGGCTGTGTTGCCATCCAGAGGGACCTGGACAGGCTGGTGAGTTGGGCAGAGAGGAACCTCATGAGGTTCAACAAGGACAAGTGCAGGATCCTCGGAATAACCCCAGGCACCAGCACAGATGAGGGATTGACTTGCTGGAGAGCAGCTCCATGGAGAGGGACCTGGGAGTCCCGGTTGACACCAAGTTAACCATGAGTCAGCAGTGCCCTCGTGGCCAAGAAGGCCAATGGGATCCTGGCCTGCGTCAGGAGGATATTACCAGCAGGTCAAGGGAGGTGATTCTGCCCCACTGCTCAGCTCTGGTGAGACTGCACTTGGAGTATTGGGTGCAGTACTGGGCTCCCCAGCACAAGGGGGATATGGAGCTTCTAAAGTGGCTCCAGCAGAGGCAACAAAGATGATGCAGGGACTGGAGCATCTCTCATATGAGGAAAGACTGGGTGAGCTGGACCTGTTCAGCCTGGGGAAGAGAAGACTGAGAAGGGATCTGATCAGTATGTATGAACACCTGAGGGAAGAATGTAGGGAGGAAGGGGCCGAACTCTTCTCAGTAGTGGCCACTGATAGGATAAGGGGCAATGGGTACAAGTTGAAACCCAGGCAGCTCCATCTCTGCATGAGGAAGAACTTCTTTCCTGTGAGGGTGCCAGAGCCCTGGAACAGTCTGCCCAGAGAGGCTGTGGAGTCTCCTCTGGAGATCTTCGAAACCTGCCTGGATGCCGCCCTGTGCCCCGTGCTCTGGGTGTCCCTGTTAGAGCAGGGGGGTTGGACTAGATGATCTCTAGGGGTCCCTCCAAACCTCAGCCATTCTGTGATTCTGTGACATGAAGAAGGAGACAACTCTGCCCTATTCTGCAAAGGAGATGCGAGCATCTCAGGTTTAAGCCATAAAATTCTACTTGAACAGATAGGATGACATTTTTTGTAACCTGCAAGACTATTTTTAATACATTTTAGCTCTCCTACTTTGTTTTGCTCTCATTCCATTATACTGGGAAAGGGGAAGAAAATAGTAGCCTTTATTTGAATCAGGCCATAACTGTTTGTTCATATAATGAAAGGAAGTTAATGTGGGCTGAGCTGTGGAGTGTGCAGCATCCACCACCCAGGAGAAGGAACTGCATGAGACAGGTCCTGCTGTGACCATTGCTTTTAACACTATCAGGAAAGGTCCCACCATGCACCTTCGTCCGCATGTCTACTTCACCATGATGTCTCTCACCATGCTCACCTCCTTCTTCTTTAACTGGGTAGGTCTTTTCATCCAGTACTTCCTACCTCCAGTGGCTGAGCTCCAGTCGGTCATCACGGAGTAACCAGCCCTTGCCTCACAGCATGAACAATGGTAACTCCCCCATTTCCAATGTTTTTTACCCCAGAATTTAACACATCATTTCTAGTCCAAATGCTCAGATAGTTTGTTACTATTAGCAGGAGTTTCACTCTTCAAGGAGAAATCTCTCCATGGAGGACCTTGGAAGTCACTTAACACTACTGTGCATTGCAGAACAGCCTCCCACGAGCCACTTTATGCTTTTTTAATTAGAGTATTTCACTTGGACATTTGCTTTCATGTTACATCGTTTGGTATGAATATAAACAGGCCAGCAGATGCTAATACACGGACGATATGACACACAGGCACACGCACACAGAGCCCCAGCACCCCCTGAAGCCCCAAGCCGTTGGGAGTGTTTTGGGGTGCACGAGGGGCCAACAGAGCTGTGAGTGGAGGGAGGAAGGTGGTGGGGAAAAATGGCCCAAGAGGGCACTTGGAAACACTGCTATGCTGCATCGTTTACTGAGTATGCTGTGGAGGGCAGGAATAGTGGGAGAAAAGGAGGCTGTGGTGGGTGATGTGAGTGCATGGAGCAGTGGGGAGGTCCCTGGGACAGCTGGACCAGTGCAGCCGAGGAGGGGACAGGAGCATCTGAGATGTGTGTTGGGGAGGCAGCTCATCGCTCCCGTAGGAGTTACACTTGGCCAGTGTGACCACTTGGCTTCACAGCGGCTTGGGCAGGGGGAAGGTGGGAAAGGGGACCTCCTAGGAGCCCTGCTGGCCTGCGGATGTCTCCATGTGGTATCTCATCTCCTTTGGTGGCACGGCCAAGATCCAGGGTTGCTGCTGCGGATCCTCACGCTCTGGCAGGCAGACGCTAATACTACCTGCCACGCTGCTGCATTTGGGAACCAAGCCCCTCTCCTGGCTCCCAGTCAATGGCAAGGCCACATAAACAGCCTGTATGTGGCTAAGCAAACCAGGAGGGCAACAGGAAACATCTTGGTGACAGGGTGAGGATCACTGGATTTCAACAGGACAGCACACAACACCCAGCAACACTGACAGTAAAGTAGCTCAGCTCAGTCCAATGCATGGGACCAAGAGAGGTCTCCCATACCTCCTGAGAGCTGCTCAGCATGAGTGAAACCAGCACCAAACCTTGGTGGTCCCTTCTCCCCTCTGTGAAAGCCATGTTCCCAGGCATGTGCTCCTTTGGAGCTCCTGGGTTTCAGAGAGGCACCCTGCGCTCTTCCCCCTGCTTCCCCCCAGTCACAGCTGCTTCTCTGCCCATGGGACTCATCCCTGCTCAGATGGTGGCTCGTCTGCACTGCGTGGTGATTAATAGAGGACTGGGCCAGCAATATCAGCCAGCAGATCAGCATAGCCCACCAAAGACAGAGAAAAGCCACAGAAATCAAGGGCCTGACTTCACTGTCAGTGGTTTAGGCTCCAGCTTGGACCAGGAAAGAGCTGTCTCAAAGAGCAACACACACAAAAGCACAATAAATTCATTAGCTGTTTCCAACTCCAAAGACCAAGTCCCTGTTGGGATCAGAGCACTTGACACACAACATCAACTTGGCCACAGTCTTCCAAGCACGGGGACTTCCAAAACTCCTACATCCATATTGAAGCTTGTGGTACAGATCATCCCAGGGCTAACTGGTGTAGAAAGAAGGGGCAAAAGGAGAGAATTCGTCTTCCCAGCTTCACTTCCAGCTGAGCCCTCGGGTTGGGAAAGCTGTGCCTTGCATACATTCAGCCTCTGGCAGTCATGGCTCTGCAGGAGTCCTTGGGCGAGAGAGAGTCCTGCAGGTCGCCCTCAGCCCCGAGTCATTATCCAGATACCGGCACAAAATGCAGGATTTTTTTTTTTTTTTGCTTGTTTTTAATATTTTAAAAAATAAATAGAGGAAGAAAAGAAAGTTTTAAAAATTTGTTCTTTAAGTATCTCCAGCATTGCACAGACAGCACTTTAGTATTCTAGTCTGTTCGATCAGTGGTTTGTTTATTCTGATTCCTAGTTTAAATGCACTCCTCTCAGCCAGCTTTTTCATTCTGTTCTTCTTTAAGAACACAGTGTATTCTTCTGTAAGGTCTAATATGAGACCTGCAGTGTTCACTGGATCTCTTTCCAGCATAGATTAGGGGCTCTGTTACTTCTCTTCAAACCTGAAATGCCCATAACCTCTCCAAAAGGCTCTAGCACCCTGATAGCTCTCTCTTTACTTAAAAAACAAAACAAAACAAAAAGGTCACACACACGTCACACACATGCACACACCCCTCTCTTCTTCCCAGAGCCTTTGCAATGCCAACCATTTGGTTCCAGGTAAGCATCCTGCCAGGGTCTCTTTGCTCAGTCTCTGTCTGAGAGCGATGGTGTTACCTGGAAATCTTTGAGGTTTAAGACAGAGATGAGGTACAGGGTGGTGAGAGAGGATGAGAGGTCAGAGATAGTCATCTTCACTGGAAGGGGAGGTGGTACTTGAGCCCTCAAGGTCAGAGTCCAGTGAACTCCCGGATGGTGTTCGGCTCATCTTCCACATCTGAGAGGAAAACGTTCTCCCCCAGCTGCATGGGTAGCCCACAACCCTCAGCTGGTGAATAAGCCCCATGGCCACATGCCAGCGGCTTCTTGCAGTTCACTTGCTACCCTTTGCGCTCCTCTGTTTGCTCATGGCTGTTAACATCTGGCTGATGTACGAGGTCAAAAGATCATCCATCTTGTAGCCCTGGAGAGGAAGGAGAAGATGTTACCTGCCCTTATAGCACAACTGAGGGTCTCTAGCTTATGCCTCTTGAAGGACCAGGCTGCCACTTGGTGACTTTCAAAGTTTTAACCCTTTTCCACCATACTCCCTGGGTGACATAAACCCTCGACCAGGCTCAAGGGCTTAATACAATTTCCTAATGCAGTATGAAATGGAGGAATACATTATCCCAAGATGCTGTTCAAACCAAGGACATAGAGGGCTTTGGAAAGGAGTTGCATTTCTAAATGGCCAACAGTATCCTGATTGTCTCAAATTAGGAATAATTAAACCATCAGGAAAATTTGTTTTACATGTTTTGGGCTTAAGGCTGTCTAAACAAGAGAGGTAAGGGTGGGATGGAAGACAGGGTGCTACGGATATGACATTGGCTGACAGAGCTTCATCTGCTGTAGGACACAGGCTGATGACCCAGGTGGACTTCGCTCCTTTGACTGATGCTAAGGTCAAGCTGGGCAGAGGAGCTTGGTAAAAGGATTCAAGAGCTCTCCTGACCCCATCTCTGCTTTAATATACTTTCTACTCCAGAAGAGGGAGCAGTGCCCCTTACTCCTGGGATGGCAGGACCTCAGGGACTTCTGACTCACTCCTGAGTTGGATGAAGGACCCATTTGGAGCCCTCATCGGCTGAACAGTCATGTGTTTGTACCAGGCTAGTCCAGTGCTACTGCCCAGGGGACAGTACTCTGCTGTGGCAAAGCATTGCAGACATGAAGAGGAAGGAGAGGTGAGGTCTTACATATTCAACATACCCTCCCCTCTTTGGATATCACTGAACATCAGATAGCCTGACTTGATAACCCCAATCCATCCTCAGCTATTTTGTCTCATGATAAATTTTAATTTATCCCCATAAGCAGCCTGCCTTCCTACAAACTTCCATTTTGACCCAAGATTGATCCACTCTCTAGGAAAAGAAGTTCTAGAGATAATAACAGCACAGTGCTGAAACCCAGAAGAAATAAAGTTTTCAGGCTAACTCTATGAGCACCCCTTAGCCCAGGAAATTCTTGAGACAAAATTTGCTGAAAGCAGGGAGATCATAAAGAGGAAGTGTCATTATATACTGTAATAATTACGCTCTTCCTCAGACATCTATTTTGGGCCTGCTAAAGGCAAGAGACTTGTTCTAATGGGGGAGTGCTGTTGTAACATGCAAAGTGAAGAAAATGAACTCTGCAGTCCTCCTCCTGACCTCTCCAATGTGTGTGCCCTGTGCCCAATAACCATGACTGTTCCTTACCAGGGATGTCTCACAGAGCAGCTTGCTTCCCCTCACCAGGTTGCCAATAGTTATATGGAAGTACGTGTTGCCACTGCTCCAGTTGGAAATCTTTGTGAAGGGATGAGTGATGAGAATATCCTGGAGGGAACAAAACACTGACATTCAACACACGAGAGTTTCAGCTTTCATGAGGCTGTTTTGCTTCCTCGTGTCCGTGTCCATTTTCCATCAAAGGAGGCTAAGGATGTTTGCTGAGATGGACTGTACTGCTGCCTCAAGAGACTGACAGTGAGATGTGAGACTCTGGATTCTTCTGTAGCTGTACTAGAAGGACCATGTTGCTGACAGAAGTACCAAACAGAAACTCATCTGCTCTAGTTCTAGTTGTAACGTCTATGAAAGAATTGAGGATTGTGTGTCTTCTCCAGCTTAAGGGCCCTATCAACTGGTTCTCCCAACCCTTATGTTAAAAACCTTTCTTTCTATCCAACCTTTGTAGCTACGCTTAATGGCCAGTTGCTCTGAACAACACACTGTGGGATGACCTGTGCAAGACGGGGCATCACCATCCCTGGCAGTGTTTAAGAAATGTGTAGATGAGGTGCATAGGAACATGGTTTAACAGGTATGGTGTTGAGGGGCTTATGGTTGGACTCGATGATCTCAAAAGTCTTTTCCAATCATAATGATTCTATGATTCTAAGAGGTTGCGGGGGTGGTTGGGGAGCATCTAGGGAGGACTTCAGTCCTGCTTACCTTGGTTTTGGGATCAATGAGGCTGACTCCATGCTTGTTGATGGCAATTAGAAGGATCTCTGGATAATTTGGCTCTGTTGTTTGCTGTGGGAAAGGAGATGAAGCAATTATGAGAAGCAGCATGTAAAATCAGACTCCTTCCTACTTCCTCTCTGTTTTCTCCTGCCAACACTTGGTGGCCCATTAACTGTATTTGCTTTATCTTTTAAAGACAAACATATAGTTCAATAAGATATCAGCAATATTCATGACTGCCTTACATGCACAATAACCAGGAGGTGAGCTACTGGCAGCATTAAGTTCCTTGCTTCCTTCAGTAGTCTCCCAAATGAGGAGCCACCCTGCCTTTGGCAAAGAAGAGATCTCCAGACCAAGCGTACACTGCTTTTTGCTCTGCTGATCTTTGCATTCAGTTTTGTTAGCATCGGTAATCCCTTCTCCCAGCCCTGTGTCAGCACAGCAGGGTTTCCACTTTGTCTGACTGATGAACCCAGGGCATGGGACAAGGACTCAGTTTCTGGTCCTCACACAGATTTCTTAGCTCTTTTGCTGAAAAAATATCACAGTGTGTGTTCAAATCTCATATGCCATCAAAGATGGGTATGGACAGCAAACTGGGAGCATAAATTCAAGGAACTTCAATTGGGATCAATTCAAGAAATTGATCAGCAATTACAGCAAGACATTTTCATGCATTGCAAGGAGGTGCCCAAGATACCTCACTTCATGATGAGGCTCCCAAAGGCTCCCATGGCCTTTGTTGGGAATTTGATGAGGTGGTTGGTCTAAGTTTGGCTCTCGTTATGTGCAGAACTATTCCTTGGAAAAGCACCTTTTCCCTAAGCCTCACCAAAACAGAACATGCTGCAAGGACAGATCCAGCATAACTGAGATACACTAATGTTCTAAAATGCCTCAGTCTGCACAAAGAGGAAGCGTGGCAGTAAATAGCTCTCTTGGTCCTTTACTGAGGAATGATCTCATACCCTTCCTCTTCTTCACCAGGATGACTCCCAGATCAGTCTAGGAAAACACTGTAAAATTGGAGCCTCTCCATGATACGGAGCTTCTGACCTTGGCTCAAAGCTGCCAGGGAAACCCCAAATAAGGCAGGTACCTTCACTTCAAAGAACGCTGATCCAAATGTAGGCCACTTGAAGATAATCTTTAGGAAGGCAAGCTTGGCTTCTTCTCTTGTTTTGCCCGCATGCTTATTGTAGTATGCCACGATAGACTGCAACAGAGAAGAGAGTTGAGCTGGAGGGTGTGCACAATATATGACAGACGATATTTGCAAGGAAAGAGCATCAAAAGATGGTTTATCCTACCAGAAACCATAAGTACTTCATAGTAATTTAGCTGTTTAACAAGAAAATCCTATCCTTTCCCTGGATGTCCACTGGTAAACTGCAGAAATACATCAAGTTTCTAACTGCCTACCAGTGCTAGAGGAGCATCACTACAAATATCTATTGATGAGAAGAAGTAAGTCTGGTGGATAAAGTTCTGCAAGTCCTTTCTGTGTCAGTTCTGTTCAGCCCAAAGTCCTGAGTCCTG
>JAVCKT010014478.1:2451-16184 GCA_032273925.1 Rhynchotus rufescens
GTATTCCTCCTACCTGACTTACTTTCATGAAGAGGTTAATGGGCCACTTCTCTCAATGAAACAGGAAGAGTAAACTTAAGTGCTCCCACAGAATTCCATCAACAGAGCCACACAACAGGAACATCCTGTCAGAATTTTGAATTTGTAGTGCCTACGTTTTTTCCTCTACCAGGAATTGAGAAGACAGCCTGTTCCCTGAGGACTGTGAATGTGGATGAATGTGGAACGTAAGTCCTCAGTCCAGGGAGAGTACTGATATCATCACACTGGTTAGTTCTCATGGTTCACAGTTTTCAAGATTGCGTCACTCATACACTTGCCCCCCTTTTTTCCTATCTCAAAACAAATATTCCATTCTGAAGCTACAAAACAGTAACTATTTAGCACAAAATAGAAAAATCTTGTGAATCAGTAAAGGTGACAGGCAAAAATGACAATATTTTAAATTCATGACAAGGATTTAACATTGACATGTGACATTATGGTCATCATTTGGGAGGGAGGATTTTCCTGACTGGCAATGGAAATGTAACCTGGCAGTCAGGAATTAAGCTCATTTCTTTCACTGTTAAAGATCATACTCCACAAAAAATGTTTGTTAGTTACAAGCTGCCCAATCCACTCCACTGAAATTGTGTCCAATGTCATGTGTCCATCTCATAAGAGGTGAAACAAATACAAAGAGAGTTGGGTCTCATATCTTGTCACAAATCAATGAATCTCGACTCACTAATTCCATGGAGGTAGCGATGTTAGGAGTAGTGGACATTATTCTTCTTGCTTGGGCTATCAGCAGGAATATGTGTCATCCTTGCTTTGATCTTTCTAAACTTTTCCATGCATTCTCAAATACACATAAATATTTCCCACAAAATATGTATTTTGGATTATTGATATTACATTGCTCTTTCCATAGTTTGTCTAATAATTCTGTGGCTCTTCCTTTGCTTTAGAAAAAGGATGCACAAGATGGATGTATTGTCTTGAAGTTCACAGAGGCTATCACTTTTCATCCGAATAAAACAATTAAAAGTTCCCTCCTCACCACAAAAAAAAAAAAAATCCTCAATCATATGCAGGTTTTCTGAAGCCTGATTAATACCTGCGAGAGAGATCAAAGATTTTGAAGTGAGCTGAGTCAGTTCCCACAGCCAGGAAATTCCCACAGACATCCAGGAGGCAGGGATTGCCCTCGGCTTCGGAGAACACCAGCAGCTGTTTAACTGTGCCCTGAGGAGGCAGGCATAACGTTAACTTGGTGCATTCAGGGTCTAAGGAAGAGGGATTTATTTTGTCAATAAATTAACTAACTGCTGGACTTGTTAGCTAAATCATTATCAGCAAAATGAGAGAAACTAGACACCCAAACACACACATCGTCTCATGCTGGGTTTCAACAAATGCAATCTGCATTTCAGGTCCAAAATCTGAATGTACAGCCTCCAAAAACGTCAAGTTTAGAGGTATCCTTCTGCAAAGATGGTGTCAGCAATGATATAATTTCTTTCAAGTAGAATGGACATATAAATAGAAGGCCCTTCCGCCCTATTAATGTACAACTGGAAAAGTAAATAGATAAAATCATTCCTTATTGTGATAAATCCAGCCTTTTCTTAAATAAAATATTTCTGAAAAAATATTTCTTAAATAAGATTCTGTATTACAGAACTCTAATAGATTTCTCTTTGCTTCTCATGGATTAACTAATTAAGGCTGCAACATTTAAACAAAAGAACTGGCAGGTTTGGTTCACTTGCAAACAGAACTTCTATATGATGTTACATTACCTCATAAAAATACTGTGTATATTCATATTCCTATTAATAAGATATACATTCAGTATGTGTGCATCTTGATCATCTTATAAAGTTTAATCCTTATAGGATTCTATTTTCTATTATAGATATTTACAAGTTAGACTGTATCAATATTTAAATATGACAGATATTTTAAAGAACAGAAAGTGACAAAGACTTTTCAGTCGAAATCATCAACACATTTTTTTTTCTGTGACAAAAGCAGAGTCAGTAAATTTACCTCCATTTAACTTTCAAGCTGCAAGTGCAGCACACCTAAACTTTAAAAACAGTAAAGTATATTGGTGAGTGTCAGCTTTATGCCCCCGTTTTTAGGTAATGTCACTCTCAGGTGACCATTATGGTTGTCCTGAAGAAGAACGTGCTCCTTCTGCCTACATCTGCTCAGCTAGGTCCACAGGGAGCAATCCTGCCAGAGCTAGGCAGCCCTCAGAGGGGTCATTCCTCAGCTCTTACCTGCCAGGTGCGGACCTGCACCCGATTTGGCTCAACCGTGTATAGATTTTCTTCATGCACACACAAAACTGGAGAGTCGCAAAGGAAAGAGCCTGGAACAATCACAACAAAAGCATCTTTAGAGTAAAAACACGCAAAAAGGAAAGAACTGTTGTGATTTATTGAAAAGAAGGAGATTTATTCATATAAGAGATTTATGTAAGGACATGATATTCTGGATCTGAGAACACTTTCCAAATGTAGACTTGACACCCAGGCTGCGTGGAAGAGCTCAGTTTTGTCAAGGCACATCACACAACTTGGTGCCTTAGGAACTTTATGAATGAAGTATACGTTTAGGTTTTAGGTACCTCCAGAATTGGGCTGAAGCTGAAGTTACATGGATACAGATTTTAATTTTATGCCTACAAATGCATTTCCTCTTCAGTTTTACCTCTCTTGCTGCAAGTGCTACCTCTGACCTATAGACAAAAACAGCAGCATATTCTGAAGTCAACCTGTTTAATTTTATTCTAGTATACTTAGTGAATAAAGTACAGATCTAGGAGATAGTACGTGAGCTCTGGTTTTGTAGATGACTTGTTTAACTACTGATCTCTATTTTTATACCCCAATCTTTCTCTTCTGCAAAATGGCAATATTAAGTCTAATTACTATTTGTAAGTGCAAACTGGAAAACCACAGACTCATAGAATCCTTAAGGTTGGAAGGGACCTCTAGATATCTAAATATTATTGGTATATTCTCTCATCTAACATGATTGAAGCAAACCTGTAAAAGTTAGCATTTTAACACTCTTAATACTCCACTCACTGCTCTGAAGTCTTACCTGCATTTCTTAAGGCAACACCAGAGCACTCAAAGACAGAAACTTGCTTCCCATTCCAGAATACTACAGCATCCTAAAAGCAATCAAAAAAAGTAAAGAGCTTATTCATTCTTTTTGGGGGAGGAATTACACAAGAATTTCTGTAATAACTCAGCGAGATCTTTTACTAATTCATCTGTATAGCAGGGTGGAAGGTTTCTGGCCACATAAGGAAGAACTCGGTAATCAGAAAACTACTAACTTGTTGTGCTAGCCAAAAATGAACTACACTGCTGTGCGACTTCTACAGCCATAAAAATGCTCCCAGTCCACTACACAAGAAATAGAGGGTCGGAGAAGAGTTATATTAATGAGCTACAAACTATGTAGTTAACTAGGTCAATATTTGTGTATGTATATATAGGACCACCCACACCCGGGCTGGGAAGTTACCTTCGTAGCGTAGACTCCATTAACGTTCATATCAACACGAAGGCTCTGTGTGGCTCCCGTGCTGAAGAAGGTCACGTTAAACAGGTTGGGAGACACCTGAACCACAGCCACTTGCTGGTTAAAATGAGAGGACATGGCCTGCTCGCTGAGGATCACCACCGAGCTGATGTTGTTCACTGCCAGCAGGTTTCTCCGAGAGCCCCACTGCAAACAGTGCAAGGAAAAAGAAAAAGCAGCACAGTTTAATCTAAGACCTTAACCTTTCATAGCTATGTCCCAAAACAAAGAAGCAGGTGTAGGGGAGAGAAACTGTGTGTATATATATATATATGTGTGTGTGTGTGTGTGTGTGTGTGTGTGTATCAAAGTCCAACTGTCTAAATAAAACCACAGCCAAATGGCTGAATTGCTAGAGATTGGAAATATGTCATTTTTCTTTCCCAAGGTGTTATTCTACCACCTTACATCTAAAACTGCAAGACAGAAGCACATATGCAAAAGCAATAACAATGCTTTAATCCATAAAAACAAGCTGCACACACTGTTTCTTATTCGTTTACCTTATTCTTTTCTGCAACTTTGGGAGCCCTTTTGGTTCAACAATGTAGTTCAAACTCTGTAGCAGATTACTGATCACTGCATTTGGAAATATTTTCTTTTATTCAATGGCAGCAACCATAGTTAAAGTTATCTTTATAAAATGATACAAATGCAGTGATTGCTGGCGGTAGCTTGGCAGTGGTTTTGTTTATTCTGACAAACAGTGAGAACAAGGTGCTATTTCTGGACAGCACTCCATATCCTGTTAGGTGGAAAATATTTGAATGGTCAAGCTGACATAAACATCTGTAACTCTTCCTCCCTTCCAGCTTATTTGCAGATGTATGACATGCTAATAGCACACACTGCTTCCTATATCCTCAGCCTTTTGTTATGGGAGCATCTTAACAGATTTGAGTTACTGACTTTATTGTAAGTTTACAATATCATTGCAAATAATTCAAACAACAAATGTTGAATCCTGCAGCTTAATGAAGAATAAATTAAAAGATAATAAACCTCAAAATACAAGGAATAGTTATAACTTTCAGTATTAAAAATAATGTAAAAAAAGCAATAAAAATGTTTTGAAATGTTGGATCTGCAAAATTATCCAAGAAAACCATTATCCATGCAGAATCTTCCACAAAGGCCATGTAAAAAAAACTGAATCTAGTAAACAAGGCATCATTTACTTTCTGATAAAAGAGAGAGAGAGAGAGAGAGAGAGAGAATATCATATTCAATGTGAAGTCTTCCTAAAGTGCAAAAGTCTTTCTCATCTTTACCTGTATTTGAGTGATATTTCCGTCAAGTTCCGTAGGTGCCTGGAGTTTCCACCTGTCCCTGCCCTCCAGCGTGCCGCTGCTCCGGCTGGGCACTGCCGCTCTCTTCCACATAGCGACTCGCCCTTTGTTGGTGCCAGCTGCTAGAAGCCCTGCCAGTCACAAACCTTTTAGACATTTCACTTCAAAGGGATAAACAAACCAACATTAACAAAGTAGCAGGCAGCCAAATCTTGGTTTTGAGGTCTTGAGATGTCCTCTTCTAGGAGTTCTGCCTTCTTTGCCTTGCCTACAAGCCAACTCCTGAACTCTTCTGGGAAGACCGCAGAAGAAGTTTCATAGAGTGAGATCCATCTCCTAAACTACCAAAGTTCTCTTTTAATCATATCAATGATTATTTCACACTGACCACTTATTTTTCAATCATCTGCAGTAAAAGCTACTACTGAAATCAATTCTAAGAGACCCTGGCCATGTCCCCAGGTCAGCAAACTCTTCAGCACCCAGAAGCGACTGCAGAGAGCAACAGGCTGTGTTAGGGACTGCGTGCACATTTGGATTAGCTCGTGTGCTGCCCTGTAGACTGAAAGGCTCTTGCTAGGTGGAGTGTTAGGTGCATTCCTGGAGCACGTGCATCTTCTTCATTGCCATCAAAGGAACCCAGTTTGTGCTCTTTGAATTATCTCCAAGGTCACTCCACACCGTGAAACAATGTGCAGTGAGTACTGAATTCTGTCACTGCCTCATCAAAAGGGACATTCCTGACCTGAACTAAAACTAGCCCAAAACATGTCCTCAGCAGCAAGATAAATATTTTAAATGGCTAAAGGGCACCGAAGACTGATACTTTGACAAGGTTTAGGAACCAGAGATCGCAGATTCTCACCTTTAGCACTGCAGTAAGAAACACAGTTAATGCATTCTCCTGCCTCAAAGCCAAATTGCACATCTGGGAAGAGCACATAGTTCTCACCTCGTTCCAAATCCCAGAATCTAAAGGACAGAAAACAAGAGAGTTTTAACAATGCTTTTCCTTCCAGGTGGCTTGCTAAACACAGTCAATAGGATGCTATACGTGGCATTAATTTACTGCTTCCAGAATGCTCAGATCATTTAATTTTTAAAATGAAATCGTCAGCAGCTTCCTCAGGAATGTGA
The DNA here is from genome assembly GCA_032273925.1 of Rhynchotus rufescens. Taxonomy (NCBI): domain Eukaryota; kingdom Metazoa; phylum Chordata; class Aves; order Tinamiformes; family Tinamidae; genus Rhynchotus; species Rhynchotus rufescens. Next base: position 8,469 of record JAVCKT010014478.1, read on the forward strand.
ATTTCTTAACCATCTCCTTCCTCTGACTTCTTACTGTGCTACATGTATTGTGATACTCTCCTATGAAGGAAGGAGTCAGAAAAAAATACACTGTTTGTTGGTGGCTTTCTTCCTACTCATGTATCCTCATTTTTAAAGGATAATCCCTGTCTCATTCACTCCTAGTAGTCCTTTGGATTCCAGATGCATTTTGTTGAATATTGTTAATCAAATGTATTCCTTGTCAATAACTGGTCTTTATCACCTTCTCACAACATCCACCAGAGGATTCAGTGTGGTAACAACAGATAAAGGCTCAGAGAAGAGAGCCACTGATGTTAGTGGACAGTCTCTGGAGTTTTCTCTCCCCCACCAAAAGAAAGTAAGGGGAAAGACATGTGCTCATAGGACAGTTAAAAAAAAAATAAAAGATTTAGCAGATAGTTAAAAAATGTAAAAATATAAAACTTACAGAATAGTGCAGGCAACCAAGTGGCATATTTAAGGAATTAGGGATAAAAATAACCAAAATACTTATGCTGTATGTGTTAGAGAAACATCTTGACAAGCAGAGCACATTTCTCCTGTGGCTGATGCTGTGGCTGTCTTAAGTCTCAGAGTAAGAATGGGAAGAGCAAGGAAGAGATTATCTTTTCCATGCTCAAAATCAGATCTATTTTCAGAAAGAAATGCATAAAGGCACTCAGGAACAAGTCAGGGTAGAACTGACAGAAAGAATACCCTGAGAGAAAAGAAAACAAAGAGCTTTTCCTCAAGCAAATATAAAGAGTTTTTCCTCAAGAATATAAAAGAGAATGAAAAATCTATTTTGAGAAAAAGAACAAGAAAATAATGTATACTACACAGTCAGGAAAAGCTTTAGTCCACTGCAGACTGTAATTCTTTCAGCTGGCATTTATCTTGGAAAACAAAAGCCACTTTAAAACAAGATTCTTACCTGAGGACTGTTTCACCTACTGCTGTAACAATAAGACTCTGGTCTATTAAAATGATGTCTGCAGAATGGCCCATCTTGCCACTCAACTTTACCTGTTAATCAGGATTAAAAAAAAAAAAATCAGAATATTGATCCATATTGACAGATTCTAGGTATCTGAATTGCCTGCCGTGGCTGCAAAGGTAAAAAGTAAGAATTACTGCATCTGGCAGACAGTTCAGACAGACCCAACAGTTTCCCTCAGACAACAACCACCACTAAATGAGTGAGGTGTACCACATATAAAAGCAACAGAAGAAATGTTAGCAAGCAACACTATTTTAAAATATTACACATCAGGTCTTACTTCTAGTCAAAAATAAGTACTGATAAATAAAAAGCAGAAACTCCTGTAATATGCAAGTGTCAAATCTTTTTAAAAAAAATTATTTTAGAAGAAAATCTAAGATAATTTTTTTTTTCAAAGCCATGTTCTCCAACAGTATAGTGGGATTTTTGGTTTGGTTTGGTTTTACACACTGGACTAACATGACTATGGTCCAGGATGAAGTCTGTTTGCTGTTTCTCCCTTTACAGCCATTTCTGAGTCATGACATAACTATTAGTGGGTTACTATTTTTACTATTTTTTTACTATTTTTAAAATACTATTGCAGTTCTGAAGAACTCATTTGATAAAGTGAAAACAAAACCTCCCTTCATACTTGCAAAGACAATGTCACCAAGATGGACAGGTACCACTGCCACTAATCTGAAAGAGAAGGCAGCTCTAAACAACTGATGATAACAAACCTGAGTATACTATGGGCCATTTATGCATAAACAATTTAATAAACATTTGACTATGGTGAAATTATATAGAAATTTGAAGAGTATCAAGTTTCAATTATTCTCTAATTCAATAAGATTAGATAAATAAAGATTAATATAGTATCAAAAGGAAAACAGCTAAGAAAAAATCAGGAAGGCAAGATGAAAACCATCCTTTCAAGTTCAGGAACACATGTTTTTATTCCATGTTTCAATGATTCTATATTTGCTTAACCAAGGTATTTATCTCAGATGGAAAAATAAGAGTAGATTCCTTTGTGAGCAAAAAACAAAGTGACAAAAAGACACTAACATATAGTTACAAAGACAAAATATTTCAGTGTTACCTTGCAGCCTGACTCTTACCTTCATGAGCTCTTCTGCTTCTCCCTCAAGAGTAATTGTATGTAAGGACAACAGCAGGTTCTCTGTTATTATCACTAAAACATCTCTTTTCTCCATGAACAGAAGCTTTTGAACAGGACTGTCTATGGACAACATACCACTTGTCTTCCCTTTCTCATTCACATAATGCACAGACCCTGCAACACAAAGCAGTTGATAGGAAATGTAAGGATTCCTGCAGGACAGCGTGTCTGTCCCTAGATGGTGCTGGGCATCCTGAAAATCACTGTAACATACACCTAAGCAAAGACTCAATTTTTAGACAGTTGTTTCAAAAGTGCTCTGTGTGGCTTTTATATTTAAATGGTTCATGTTTGGCAAAGCACCTTGTACCTCATCAGCCAAATGAAGGTGCAAGTCCAGTGTTCTGCAAAATAAACACCCAGCACTCCAGCAATTAATAGAAAGCTGTGCTGGTGTTACTTACAGGTCCCCTTCTTGCTAATGGAAACAATGAATTCTGCTATAATTGCATTGTGGAACGAGCATAACTTAAATGAATTTTGAGAGCTACTAACACTTGGCTTGAGAGGACTACACACTCGCATTACTACCAGAACCACGCTCATTTGAACACTGGTTACACACTTTCCAGCTAACAGGTTGGAAGGAGACAAAAGGCAACACCAGAAAAATTGCTGAGGCGGCACATGTCAGAGAAAGAAAGAAAATTTTAGGAAGAAGGCTAAAGAAAACATACGTATTATTTTCAATCTTGTCCAAAATAAGGACAATTTCTACTTGCATTTATTTTTGTGTGTTAGAATGTGCTTTTCCATCTGAAAAGAGGCACATGTTAAGCAACAACTAGTTACAGCTCTTTAAAGTCTATGTTTCTTCAGTGCTCTAATAAAGATGTTCCACTTGTCAGAGATGTCAGATCAAGGACTAACGTCTCCTTCCACGAATAGCTATTGCACTTCCAAAAGCAGACAGTCTTCATCTGCATCGACAGGACAGAGTATCTACTGATCTCCCAACGTGGTGGGAACCTGGCTAACTGAATATCCTTAGTGTTCATTTTGCACAGCTTCACCTCGAAGATGTGAGCACTTTCATTTTTATACATATTTTCTTATTAGACATTCTCCATTTTCTAGGAACACTATATCCTGTTGCATTTATAAAAACAGGATTAACTTGCAGTGAGGTATTTTGAAGCACTAAGGAGACAAATTTTCAGCAGAGTGGAAATGTGTTTCAGTTCTTACCATCTGTCAAAGTGATAAAGAAGGACAGTCCTTCCTGTGGACCCATTTTCAAAGGTGGCCCTGTTCCAGCTTTTTTCCAGTTAAACATATCCAAAGCCTTCTCATCACCACTCACTGCTGCTTTGGCCAGCTGCATGAAGTCCCTGCAAACAAGCAGGGACAACAAGAAAGTTTATCTGGAAAAAGGAGTCCTTCGATGGAAGGAGAGCAGGATCCAGCCTGCCAGTGCTCTCCAAGGGGCTTACTTATACTTACTCGCCAGGAGCGGGTGGCCGAAAGATACAGTGAGAAATGTATTTGCCATAATCGTGTTTCAGCAGCGGAGGGCCCTGCACTCGACCGCGCTGATCCATTCTCCACAGAACCAAGACCCCACGCTAGAAAGAGCAAACAGGTAATTCATTATACGTTCCACACAGATGAAAATCCAAACCACACAAAAGGATCAACTCAGTAAATATTATTGATTGAGCAATACCTGTCATACTTTTATTTAGATGACAAGCAACAACGCTCCTGTCTAAAACCAAGACACAAGGAGTAAGAAAACTTATATAATTCCTAGGAATTATACCTAGGAAGGTATAGTCTGGGAAGAGACCTGCCTAGGAAGAGACTTCAGAAATTCTGCAGCTTCTCATTTCTTTCATACAGTAGACATTAAATCACAATGAGAATTCATTAAATCAAAAATTCACAGCTGAAAACCATAGAAGCTAATGAAAGGAAAGTCTGATTAGCTAATTAATTCAAAAGGAGTTAATAAAAATTGATTCCTGATATTTTCCTGATATTCCTAGTTATATATACGATTATTCCAGATATAATATTCCTGATATTCCTGATAGAAAATATCAAGAAATCAATTATATCTGAGGACTGTAACTGTAATATTATTATGAAAGATCATATCTTTCATTATGGGTGCAAGCTGAAACACAGGAGGTTCCATCTCCAGGTGAGGGGGAACTTCTTCACTGCGAGGGTGCCAGAGCCCTGGCACAGGCTGCCCAGGGAGGTTGTGCAGTCTCCTTCTCTGGAGGTCTTCAAAACCCGCCTGGATGCCACCCTGTGCCCCATGCTGTAGGTGTGCCTGCTGGAGCAGGAAGGTTGGACTAGATGATCTCTAGAGGTCCCTTCCAACCTTAAAGATTCTGTGATTCTATGATATCCTTAAACTGCCATTTTTATACACCAACCAGTGATGTACAACCTGACCTGGGGCCAGAACACCTACAGACACTACAGCCAGAAAGGGCAGCCACTGGGCAAACCTCACAGCCTGGCACACATTCTGAGGTGAATGGACATTTTGCTGCGTCAGCTCAGGGTGAGAATGAATTTCAAACCCCTGCTGACTGCAGACAAGTGAAAGGACAGTACAGCAGGACACAAACAGTAACAAGGGCAACTCACACTACAGCTTCACAGCTGGAATTTTAAGAATTATTATTTATTACTGTCATTATGCCAATGCTAAGGAACCAAATTGCATCTGGAAGCCTATGGTGTAAGCACTGCATGGGGGGGAAAAAAAAAAGGCTATTTGTAGCCTAAAGTTTAATCTCATTTTGTTTCATTCAGACAAATCACAATTTAAAATATATTACAGTTTTCTCTATTTCTCTTCACTGTTTTTAATGGACTATTATAGAAACGAAAGAGCAGTAACAGCGGGATCTGCTTACACTTCACAGCTCTAACTTGAACCCACAGGAGATGCAGCTGAGGCCTTCTGAGGAAACACTTATTTCTTTTCTCCTAAGTGCCAGGAATCAAAGTCCTAAATTCCTTTGAGCAGTAAGATGATAATATTTATACCATCCAAAATCCTTTACCAAGTGCAATGCTGTTTCTTTCAGCTTAAAGACTATGCAGCTGTAAAACTGTACTACCAAACTTCCAAGAGGCCACCAATGGGTGACTCTGTCTCTAGATTGCACATTAAAACACAAAAAATTCATGCCTTACTGGTTGCTCTCCTAACATTTCCATCAGCTTTTCCTTTGACCCTTGCAGACAAGAATTCTCAAAGCAAAGAACTAAAATTCTTAGACAAACTTAATTTTGTATCAAGGACATGATAACAACAAAAAAGATTTTTTATTTGCTTACTCAAGAACTAACAAAATCAAAATACTTCACAATCCTGAATACTGAATATGTTATAGCTAACTTCTCATTTCACTGTCAAAAGGCAAGCAGCTCATTAAGAAATAGACAAACACATTTCAAAATGTTTCTTCACAATGTATTTTCAACAAAATAGCTGCTACTTATTCTTAGAGCATTATTGAAAATAAGACAACCTACATTAACATGAGAGAGATTAATGTGTTTTTAAGTATTTAAGCGAGGGCAACTAGGCATGTGTAATGGATAAATACACTGCAGCTCTCCTACAGAACTTTGATTCTAGACATTTTGGGTTGATTCTATGATCTGCCAAAAAAGTCCTGCACAGACATGAAAAAATAAATAAATCTTTTTGTGCCTCTGCTATTCCATCCACTAATTTGTATCTAAAGTAATAAAATTGAACTTTCCTCCTCAGACTAGTAGCCCATTAGTAGTCCATTCTACAAACCTCTTCTGTTAGTGGGGTTTGCAACGTTGTAGTCCACACCAAAACCATTTGGGGCATTTCACCACTTACCCTATCACCGGACACAAGGCGGGTACCATTTGTACTCCAGTTCAGGACTGTAATTTCCGCAGTGTGCGTGGGAGGGACAAGGTGCTGCTCCCTGTCTTGTTTGTTGAGTACCACAACCTCACCAGTCTCCCAGCCTGCTGCCAAAATCAGCCGGGAGGGCTGCCAGGAGAGGGCCGTGACCCGAAAGCTTCTCTCCACATGCACCTCAGACACGTGTTCTCCCTGCAAAGAGAGAGCAAGTGGGGGTCGGTACAACGGCAGCTCGGCACCACAGTGCAGCTACGTCTTCAGACCTGCTTGCCTCACTGGCCATGTGTTTTTCTGTCTTATAGAATACAGGCATATAACAGAGTATCCTGCAAAACATGTAAGATAGCTACACAGATTTGGTTTATGTCTGTTCTATATGCATAAAAACGCACTACGATAGGCAGTGCATCCACTTCAAAACTGCTAATGAGAACATGGTTAAAAACAACTGCTTCACTCTGCTGTTCCAGGCTATTTTTCCCTCAAGCACTCATGAGCAGCTCTCACAATCCTGAACTTCATTCCTGAAGGAAGGATGAGAAGGCTTCTGCTAGATTTGAAGCCAGTAGTTAGTTTTCTGAAAAACAATACAGCAGTTTTACTGAGGATACATAATATTCTAGTGTTAAAAGGCCTCTATCCAGGTAGCAACTGCATTTAGGAACCACATACTCAATTATCTGGCTCTAGCAAACCAGCTTGTTCTTGAAATGGAGGATGTTTCCTTATATTTCTTAATACATTTTATTAGTTTTTCTAAAAAAGAAGAATGCATCCATTTTATTTTTAAACTTCAATTCCCCTCTCACAAGTAACAAGTGTCATAAGTTTTAAAGGCAAATTAGTTGCCAGCAGAAATAAAGACCTAAGAACCATAAAAAAAAAATCAGTGGAAAGATCAATATAATCAATGAAGAACTTGAAGAACTTTTTATGAAATACCTGTAAGTGATGACTCTGACTTGTCCTAAATTGCATGAGACATGAATAGTAATTAAAATCGAGAGGGGAGGATTGAAGGAACACAGGTAATGGTATAAATATAGGGAAAACACAAGCAAAGTTTTAAAGCAGCAAAATGACAGCACGTCCAAAAGCCAAGTTTGTGACTGTTTCTACCTGTTCCAGATAGACATCCACGCAGCCCCCGGATGCTGTGCTGATGGAAGCGACCGCCAGGAGCGGGTGAAGTGGGTGCCACGTTATGTGAGAGGGGGAGGCAACCGAGTCAGGAGCTTCTATTCGATGATCCACATACACAGCCATAGCAGAAACTATTACACACTGCAAACCTGTCCAAGACAAATGAACATTTATAACATGTAAGAGCAGGCAAAAAAAAAGGGGGGGGAGGGGGAGAAAAAAATAAAGATATAAGGTAATATGTCTCATAGTCCATAGGTTCCTGGTTCTCTTAGCCTTGTAACCTGACCAAGAATCTGCAGATGTACATGCGTAATTAGCCTTAAACACTGGCAGTTCAGTGTCTTGTCTCTAATATTAATTCAAATATTCATAATATGTTATTGTGGAAAGAAGTTATTCCGCATTTAAGTACATTTTATATTGGCTTCGAACTTTCAGTAATAGTCCATTTTAAGTTCAAATAAAAATCTATGATGTCTAAATTAAAAAAAAAAAAGATATTTTGTCAACTTTTTACAGATA
>JAVCKT010014481.1:0-12306 GCA_032273925.1 Rhynchotus rufescens
GGTTGTGGAGTCTCCTTCTTTGGAGATCTTTAAAACCCACTTGGACACAGCCCTGTGCCCCATGCTCTAGGTGACCCCGCGTGAGCAGGGGGGGTTGGACTAGATGACCTCTGAGGTCCCTTCCAACCTTAAGCATTCTATGATTCTATGATAATTTGCATCCATCCCAATCACTCAGCAGGTGAAGATTGCACTCATCTTTGAAATCATCATATCTTATTTCTCTCCCCAATGATTATCATTCCTATTAGTTATCATAGGGCTTCACGACACCTCAGAAAGACTCAATGTCACTTGAATGTCACTTGTCACTTAGTTCCTGGACTCTGTGGCATCCTGTGCTGGTTGCCACCAGAGGTTGTTTAAGTGGTACTTAAGAGATGGTTTCTTTCTGTTTTGTCTGTGATTAATGCCAAGCCAAGGGCAGAGTACAGAAGCTCCTGATTCATCTTAATCAGATCATTATTGATTTTAAAGTAGTTTTATGACATCTGCTCCTGTCAGCATCAGACTTTCTGCCCTCTAGCCCCTTATAAGGATTCCTGCAGTTCCCTATATCACAGGAAGTGAACTATGCTTTAGCAAACTGTGATTGTCTGCAACATAAGTATCACAAATAGCTATCAAAAATTCTTTTATTTTTACTGAGAGAAAGGAGTGAAAACAGTCACCAGAAAAGAGTGATGTGACCTCTTGTAGATTCCTGGTTTAGCAGGACATGAATCTTACCCTTAGGATGCACATTTATCTCTGTCAACTATAAAGGAGTCCAAGTTATTGGTCAGAGAATAGTGACTGCTCTGTAGTTAGGTGAGGTGAATCCTGCCCAAGTGGTGAGGTCCTGAACACCATGGGCTCAAGGAGGGTGCACTGTACATTTTCCATTGCTCCCCACATGCAACCTACAGCTGCACATTGAACAGAAGTTTCTATTAAGCTGCCTGTAATAAGCCCCATGTCCTTTTTCAGAACAATTACAGTCTCCAGTCCTAAGAATATATTGTCTGATCCTCCAACACATCCTATTTTGCATGTAGCAACAATTTATCTCTGTCTAACTTTGTAGGTCATTCGCATGTTTTGCCTGAGTCCCACTGAAGTGCCTCATCCTCTGAAGTACCTGGGTTTGACTAACATAAATAACTTATTTTTATTTACACATTTCACTTCCTCACTCTAATTTTGCTTCTAGGCTGCCAATATCTATGTTAAACAATGCCAGATTGGATCCTTCTCTGACAGCCTTTTTTGGGGGGTGACAAAAAATGTCCATTTAGTCATATTTATTACATGATTAAAAAAATTATATGATCAAAAAAGCTCTTACCCAACTTTTGCTTCATGGCTGCTCATCATATGATGGCCTCCTTTTGTATAGCAGACACCTAATCTAGACCTTGTCAAAGACTTTTAATGGAAGGATATAATCCTGAGTTGGACGCCAGAGCTCAGATAATCATTTAGCTTTCTTTGATGCAGAAATCAGGTCAGGAATGTTAAGATACAACTGGAAGAATAGAGCCCAGCGTGTATGCAATGCATTTCAAACCCATAAACAAGCTACTTCTCATCTTAGTTGCACTGGTGTAAACGCAGAATAGCTTCACTAGTTTTTGCTGATTTACTTGGTGAAAGTTGGCAGAACCAAACGGGAAAAGCTGGCACAACAGTGTTATAGAGTTTACAGCCTGCTTAGAAGTTGTATCTTAAATACAATAAGTTGCTGTTATCAATAAAAATATTATTTATAAAATCAACTTGCTTGATGCATTGGAAACATTGTATACTTGCAGGCATTTCGTTATTAAAGGTACCTTGCTAGAAGAAGAGCTAAAAGTGATCTGGAGAACCCAGTAAGAAAAGATAAGAATGAGAAATAAAGGCAGCAAATACAGAGATCCCACTGAAAAGATGAAAATTGTTGGTATCAGGTCTGTAGCTGTGCTTTGACTTACTGTTATTCTTTATGCCTGTAGGGAGTAAAAGAAATGAGGCTCGTAGGAGGAAACACACAGTAAATTAAATAGGGGTGGTTTTACGATGCCTCAAGAAAGACTGGTGAGCAATGCCCATGGGACCATGAAGCAGGTATTCCTCCAAGAGACAGTCTATTTGGCTAGCAAGCAGATTTACCACCATCCCTATGTGGACCTGAAGCTGACAGAGATTCCTATCTAAATTTATTTCCGACAGAAAGACAGAGAATGGTGCCCTGCCCTGTCCAGCCTAGGGGAGGAAGGGCTGAGGCTACGTGGAACTTACCCAAATTTTGCAAGAATGAACTTTAAGTCATATTCACGCATGCAGGCCTTCTTTGTTATTTTAACCCAGTTATCTGAGTACCGTGTTCCTGTTGATTCTTGAACGCTACTTTGTTTGGAACAGGCCAAGCTGCGCCGCTGAATGCATTGCCTGGTTACACAGCTCCCAGGAGGGCAGGCTTCCAGCAGAGATCCAAGTCAGAAAGGCCTGGCTAAATGAGTCACGGGAAGAAGAAGGGGTCTGAAGCTGGGGCCTGGTCTGAAAGGGACGGTCACACTCTGAAAGGATGGAGAGCACAGACTGGAAACATGCCCAAATTCAGGTGCATAAAAATAAATAGTGTTGGGGGTGATTCTGATGAGGAAAGGGAGATCTGAAGATAGGAAAGCAAGGGTCAGGCTAGATCAGAGTGAAGATTAGGAGACTAAACTTGATAAATAAGAAGATGATGCTGGGGAGGCATCATGTTCTGGTTGAAGGGGGAAGCTCACATGGTTGCACTGCAAGATCAGAAGCTCTTCCCATTTGGTACAGCATCAATGTGCAGTGTGGATACAGGCATCACCCTTCCTTGCAACCTTGGCCCACACAAGGCAATGCAGAAACATATGAAATATAAACACAGTATGAGACTAGAGAAGTCTGCATGGGTATGAAGATGATCCTTAGTTTATTCTGGACAGGCAGTTTGCTGTTTATCCACTCAAGCCTTTTATTTTCCTACCTCCAAAATATTTCATGCTAAGGTAGCTAAAATAGTTATCACAAGAACATCAGTTCCCCTTTGAAGCTCAAATGGCTTCTCCACACAGAGGTGACACGGGATCTCAAGTGCAAGATGATATCTCCTGTCAGAACTATTTTTAGATGTCAGATTACAGTGAATTTAGCTCACACATGGGAAAGCTCTCACAGATGCTTATAGAGATGAGCTTTAGGTGTCCTAACCACCTCAGTATTCCTGTTTCCCTTATACCTATAATCTGTCAGCAGAGATAAAGTCACTGAGAAATAATATAGATTTGCTACCTCAGAAAAGCCTTCTTTTTGTCTTATCAGCAAAATAAGTACATCCTGTGCACAGAGACTTAAAAAAAAATCAAAGTTCTCTGAGACTTCACCACTGACTAGGCTGCCAGAGTATTATAAAATGGCTTAAGTAAACAAATAACATTGCATTGTCCAAAAACTCCTTTCTTGGAAAGCTTTGTATCCAAGCCCTTTATGTAGTAAAGGTAACATCAACATCTTCCTGGTCATTTAAAACGTGGTGTATTACATAGACTATAAAAAGGCCATATAGGCCATAAAAACGTGGGGAAAAGTTACTCCAGAAATATTCCAAATAAGGCAAATCTGAAGCATAATTTATTACAGCAATAAATCCTCATGTAAATGTCAGCAGCCAGTAGATCCTGGATTTCAGTGATGGCAGCTGTCCTAGTAGGAAAGAAGCAGTGTTTAGTTTGAGGCTGTAAAAATTCTTCTCATCTGCAGCCTTCGGGCAGCCAGTACCCAGAAATTGCCTCCCAGCCGTAGAAAGCGATTCAGATGTGAAAGATCGTGCTGGATTTGGTGCCATGGTAACAGGCATCAACAGCCTGAGCAGGAGCACGAAGGGGCAGCGGGAGCTGGATTCTGCACGCCACCTCTCAAGGTGAATCTTAGCTTTCTTCTGGGAAGCTGCGGGAATGGAGTGGCACATCACCACGATAAATAATCTCTGCAGTCAAAGGCTATTAATTGTAGGTTGTTCATCATCCATCACTCTGGAGGCCTTTGGGATCGAGCAGGTCTAGAAGTCGCTGGGTTTGGAGGAGACTCTTGGTTTAAATTTGGCAGCCTGTCACAGCGCCGCTGCTCCGCAGAGCGGCCAGGCTGGCAGGAGGGCTTCATGTGAAGGGTGAAGGCGAGCACAGTTTTGAAGCAGGGACTCAGTTTCTGCCCTCAGGCTGACTCCTTGTGTATTTTTCGTTTCGTCAGGCCAACATTTTCCAACACGTACTCCCTGCGAGTGGAGCTGGCAGAGCCCTGGTGCCCATGTCCGCGCGCGTGCCTTTCTCCTTAGCTCCGCGCTGCCCTTACCTCAGCGCTCTCCCTGGCACGGCTCGCGCAGCCCTTGCCTCTGCACTGGGGTTATTTGGCTCAGGGGGAGCTGGGGAATGATTTATGACATAAAACAACACGACAACCCGTCCTTAAGGCTTGTACTGCATTTAGCTTCAATAGAAGCTGCCAAAACGCCTGCCTTGATTGACTCATTTACCCGTGTCTACCGAGGAAGGCCGTGATATTATGGCACTAATTGCTGCTCCAGGTTTTGCTGAGGCAAATAGCTACAAAGGGGTCACAGTCAGAGGTGTTGCTTAAGTTCAAAAATAAAAACAGTTTGGTTATAGGATGACCACACTCTCAAGGTGAAAAAACAAGAGTACATATCAGGTGAGAGTCATTGAACATGACTGGAGTGAGGAACAAGAAGCCTGTTCTTGTCCTCCTTTACTTAGTTCTCCTTTCCTCTGCTTCAGGATCCTTCTCCCTCTCTCCCTGCCACGTGTTCATCCTTCCCTCCCGTTTGCTCTCCCAGCCCTCGGTTCCCTCTCTGTGAGCCCCAAACCCAGTCCCAGCATCAGAGCTCGCCAGAGGTGCTGGGGAGCACAGCCTGCCCATGGGCACCTCCCCAGGGTGACAGCTGGCTGTGGCTCTGCCACTGCTCCGGGCACAGTTTGCAGGTCCTGTCTCATCAGTTTTCAAATTAAGCTACTATTTGAAGCAACTATCACGGAGATGCTTTTCAGATCTGGATCATTTCCACAAGCAAGGCACACTGTCTCCGGGATTACTCACCCTCCACTAGAGAATACAGCTGACCACATGGTCTCATGCCATTAACTTTAAAACCACATTCTTTGCTGGCAACATTTTTTTCCCCCCCCAAAGCTGAGTGTTTACAGGCTTGCAGTCCACAAAGCTCAGACACTATTGCAATTCCTTCCCCGCACCTCAAAAACTACTTTTTAGTGGCACCCTCCACAGTACATAGGAGTGCAAAAGACCGTCAGTAGGTATGAAGGAGGCTGCGTTTTTTATTGGTATAGAAGTACCCAAGGCTAAAAAGAAATGCCAGGGAGAAGTAAGGGCAAGAGTAGGCACCATGAAGATACATGAGGTAGGGAACACCCTTTGGAAGTTCCTCATCAGGCTTGGATAGGGCTCAGACTGTGTTTGGCATTCACTGAAAAAGGTCTTGTTTGAATCAGCCTATTACTCATGTCAACAGCTTGCTCATCGCGTCAGCCTTGGGCTCTTCCAGGCCCCAGTGGTTCAGATAGGCTGAAGATTTGGCCCCCAGAATGTTCCTACCAGAAAACAAACATAAAGGTGCTGTGCTAGGGAAGGAAGAATTGCTCCCAAGATTCTGGAGGAGAATCAGATGGTTACAAGCAGTCTTCCCAACTGTCTTTTCAGATCAAGCACCCTATTATAATTGAAAGCAACACACTTAGAACTGCTGAAAAGAAAGGTGCCTTTTTTTCTAAGGGTGATTCCACTTTCTGACTAGCTTCTGATTTTTATTTTCTTTTTTTAAGCTGGTCATCCTGGAAATTGGGGAAATGTGCTGCAAACTCTCCATTCTTCTCTACTTCCCCTTTATGCTCTTCTCTAGGGTGACTTGGCCTGTTTCAGTCTTTCTTCTGATTTTAAAAACACAGATGTAAGCAGATAATGAGGCCACAGGAGAAGACTCCTTCAGGATGTCTTGTTTAGTTTGGAAATATTTAAATGTCTGCTGTATTTCCTTTGAGTGCAAGGCAGGAGTCTCTGCAAGTACACTGCTCCTTCTGCTGCCCGCAATACTACTACCGGTGGGAGGCTGTGCATGCATGTAAGCATATGTGTGTATATGTGTATGAGATGCTTTCTAATGTTTTCACATGTTTTTCTCTCCTGGGATAATTGAAGCATTTCTCTAGGTCACATCTCCCTAGTGGAAAAGATTTTAACTCTAGTAATCCAGGTGAAACTTGCTCTTTCTAAACAGCCTGCCAATTTCACCTGGCTGCAGGAAATGTATGACTCTCTATATGAGGATGACTTGAAAAATCATTTTTTGGTTTGGATAAGTTTAAATATAAGTGGCTATTATGGATGAAGTTTCATTGTGGTAGACTGAGAGGTAATAATTGAGAGCTAAATTCTATTTGCTTTGTCATATAGAAAAGAGTAAATGGCTATTAGTTGGATCCTATGTCGAATCCAAGGAACAGTCAACCACTCAGGTTTTTTTTGCAAGGACAGTACAAAGTAATTGCCCAAGATACAATAACACAATAAAATCTTCCTCGTTATTTCCTATGAAGTTAAAACTGTGTTCCAGGCTACTCTAGATTTCCCACCTAGCTCTAGACTTTCTAGTCTACCTATCATGGATAGGGCCTTGGAAGGAGATGGAATATAGCATTGATTAGAATGCAAAGATCAGAAAAAGACCTGTCAAGACAGACCAATGCTCACAAAAGAACAACAGCTTATACCACAGACAAATAAATAAAATTCAGATTTGAGAATCATGCACTTTGCATAAGATATAAAAAGTCAGCCATATTTGAACTATGCTCTTCCTGGCTTAAACTAAGGCTCATGAAGATCCACTGGAATTTTTTTTTTTAAACAAGCTGCATACAAAGATGTGCAAAGCAAGTGTCAGTATTAATGCTAGAAAGAGCAGTACCATTGGGAAACATGCAAGAACACATGTGTACCCTAAAGTTCAAATTCAGAATATATTAATTTATACAAAAAATAATAGATTGAATTTTACAATAAATAAATTAGAAGAAGTTATGGCCTAATCCATCATTGTTCATGAACATGAATATATCCTAAACAAGACAAATGATTATGACATTTATAAGTGATTTGAGGGTGGATTTACAGAAACATGACTGGTCGAAGAAGTGCAAGTTACAAATACTACTGTGTATTGGCATAGCTTCAAATATCCTATCCTAATATATGCATTTAAATCTCATCTTAACTATGAATTTTTCATGTGCATGTGAAAATAATATTTTATCACCCATACCTTTGTATACCATTTTTTACCACTGCCCACTGTCATTTCAAAGATTTTTATACAAGGCAACTTACTGTATTGCTGGAGACTGTATGGTAAAGAGATTTCTTTTTTTTTCTGTTTCTATTCATTGTGCCAGCAGCTGAATGATACAGCTAGCTTGAGGTTTAAAATGGTACTAATAATAGTTGTCATCTACTTTGGTTGTTACAGGTCTAAAGATAAATACAGCGAAGTGCACTCTGCAACCACAAAGACATTCTAGCATATTGCTTTTGGTAAATACATGTGTTCTGGGCTATGTTGTCTTGTGGACATGATACTTTTCCATGAGTAGCCCACAAAGGATGACTATTAGACATGAACACACATACACATGCAAGGGTACACCCCCAACACACTCACAGCTATATATAAAGGTAAGTATTTATTAAGTGGATGTGTCAGTTACCAGCCCAAATCTGTATATTGACCTGATCCGAGTCTACAAGCATTAGCTCAAAGCCCTCGGCAGATTAACTTATAAATGCTTGACCTGGGAACAGTGAGAAATTCTTTTGCAATTCACTGATCTCTCAGTGTTTAACCCTTGCCAGCTTCTGGCTTCTGAGTGAAAAACTGAGATGAAGATCTGAGTGGCAGGAGGTAGAATATGAAAAAAATATATATGTATCTTCAGTAGATTAACTATCTTTGGGAGAGCAAGGTCAGATAAAGTAGGACGTGTCCTGAACTGACAAGGGAACAACTCACACAGCACATGCTGCTCTCAGAAGGGAAATGAGAAAGAAAACCTTTGAAGCAACAAAGATTCTTACATTCAAATTACCCCTTTCCAAGCCTGTAATTTCTCAGTTAGGTCAAAACAGAAAATGAGTGATTACTGTTACAACTGGCATACACTCTGCACTTTGGCTCCATTTAAGATACACAACATTTTCCAGAGAATCATTTTGGATAATTTGTCTTGTGTATTTTAAGCCTTTTTCATATGTCCTGAAAGACATAAGCAATAAAATACCTTAAGCAGCGCAGTGGCTGAAGAGAGAAGGCGGCCTGGGCCCAGTGTCAGGGCACTCGGGTGCTTTTCCTGGAGGTGTCACTCATCCTATCATATTCCAGATTCCAGATGAGTTGCTTACACCAATTCTCCCCAACTTGACTCTAGAGTTCTAAAACCTCTTTGGCAGGAATAATTTCCAATGTCAATAGTGCTGTTTGTCTTCACACAGAAAAAAAAATTTGTGCAGCTAGATACCTAAGTCCAGATTGATAGGCAGAAACGAGTATTGTGATTTGTGGGATTAAGCTCCCACAGGACCAATGCACGGCACTGTATATATTCACATATTCATACTGCTTAATTTGCATGGCTTTGCAGAGTCACTGTAAGGAGAGTGTCCTCAAAGGAATTTCAGAGCAGAAGCTGCACCTGGATTCTCTGTGGACCTCATGCTCCTCTTGCTCTAGTCATACAGTCTTGGCATCTGCTGGAAAGGGCTGCAGTGTGCAGATTATCCTTTTTTTTTTTATAGAAATCACATTGTGAAGCGGAAGAGTTTAGGATTAAGGAGGGCAGTCACCCTGTACTAGGTCAGAGTGATCGCACACATACAGTAAACTTTCTGAGTTCTCCAGAGAAGACACAGTCTCAGCTTCCCCAAGGGGAATTCTGTCTCTCCCCATTCACTCCACAGGGGAGTGCCTTCCTTCCTCATTTTTTATTTTTCTTATACCAAAAATAACATATTCTTTTAAATAAACTCTTAATCTGTTTTAAGAGTAATTACTCTTTTAGAAATGACCTTATAAAAAATGTTATGCCACTTGGCCTTCATTAAAAGCATTTTTATGCACTTGCAAAACATCAAGTATATGCTCTTGTCTTTTTAAATTTGTCTTCTTTTCACTCTGTCCTAAATCAATGGCATTTCTCAAGAAAACATCTCTTGAAATTCAGGCTTAGAGTATTTTAATGCCATTACTTAATGCTATTAACACAGAAAAGTGAAGAACAAATTTTAAGTCTTTGTGAAGTGACAATACTAAAGTGTGGTTCTTGTCAGAAAAAAATGTTTATAAAAATAAGGCTATCATCCTCTCTACAAAACCCAAATGACTGTTGTTTAGGAGTAACAGTGCTTGTTCGCAATTGCTAATATGGCAAATTTAGGCCATTTCTGAAAATAAGAGTTTGCATGAGCATAGATTTGTGAATCTCTAAGGTCAGAGAGAACTTTCTAATAGAGTTGATGGATGAGCCCACAAACGGAGAAGCTCTATTGGACCTGACACTTTGCAAACACGAAAGAACTGGTCAGAGACATGAAACCTGGGGCAGCCTTAGCTGTAGTGACCATGAGATGGTAGAGTTCAGGATCCTGAGAGAAGAGAACATGAGAAATAGCAGGATTGCTACTCTGGACTTCAGGAGAACTTTTTTAACTTTTTTTTTTTTTTTTTTTTTTTTTTTTTTTTTGTGAACCTGCTTCTGAGAAACCTATGACATATGGTCCTGAAGAGGAGAGAGATCCGAGTGATATGACTGATTGATTTTCAAAGATCACCTCTTCCACGCTCAAAAATGGATCATCTCAAAAAGCAGAAAATTGAGCAAAGGCAGCAAGAAACCTGCATGGACAAATAATATAATTATAATTATATAATAATAATCATGAATAAATCCTGATTAAATGCAGACATGAAAAGAAAGCATACAAGAAATGGAAGAAGGGTCAGGTATCCAAAAAGAATATAGAAGCGCTGTTTGAGTATGCAGGGGTGAGGTTAGGAAAGTCAAAGCCCATCTAGCTTCATGTGTTCAATTTGGTAGGGGATCTGAAGGCCAACAAGAAAGGTTTCTGCAGATACACCATCAGTAAAAGGAAATCTAGGGAAAATGTGAGCCCACTACTTAATGGAGCTGAGAAACTGCTGGCTAAGGATGTGGAAAAGGCTGGGGTACTCAATACTTTCTTTATTTTGGTCTGTAGTGGTGAGACCTGTACAAAACTCTGGAGCAAGAAGGACTCATCTTTGGTAGAGGAGGATCAGGTTAGGGAACACTGAAACAAAACAGTCATAACCAAGTCCATGGGACCTGTGGGTATCACCCACAACTGCTGAAGTTGTTAGCCAATGTCATCATAAGGCCGTTGTTGAATGCCTCTGAAATGTCATGGTAACTACAGGAGGTTCCTGAGGACTGAAAGAAAATAAGTGTCCTTTCTAACTTCAGGAAGAGCAAGAAGAAGGATCTCAGAAATCAAAGGCTAGTCAGCCCCACCTTGATCTCTGGGAAAGTGAAGCAGCAACTAATCCTCAAAAGCATTTCAAACACATGGAGGACAAAAAAGCTGATCGATCTGATAGTTCAGTGAGCAAGAGCAGAGCAGAGGATGTTGTTTATCTTGACTTTAGTAAAGTATTTAGCACTGTCTCCTGTAATATTTTCATTGACAAAATGATGAAGTACAGGCTGGGTAAGTGGTCAGTGAGTTGGACTGAAAACTGGTCAAACTGTCAGGCTCAGGGTGTTTCTATCAGCATACAAAGTCTAGCTGATAGTCCACCATTCACCAGTGGTGTGGGATACTGGGATACGTACTATTTAACATCTTCATTAAAAATCTGCACAATAAAGGTGAGTGCACTCTCAGTAAGCATGGAAAAGAAACAAAACTGCCAGCACGAGTTGATAGGCCAGGAGGGTGTGCTAATATCCAGAGGGATCTTGAGAGAAAAAGGCAGAGAAGAACCTTGTAAGGTTGAACAAGGGGTAAGGGAAAGACCTGCACCTGAAGAGGAATAACTTCATGCAATATAACAGACCAAGGAATGATGAACCAGAGAACAGTTTTGCAGAAATGGAACTGGGAATCCTTGTGAGTAACAAGTAAACCATGAACCAGCAAGGAACCTTAATAGCAAAGGCAGCCAGTAGCAGCCTGGGCTGCATTATGCCAGCAGGTGTAGGAAGATGATCCTTCCTCCTGCACAGCCTTGGTGAGGTCATATCTAGAGGCCTGTGTCCAGTTCTGGGCTCTCCATGACAAGAGAGACACAGGCCTAATGAAGCAAATCTAGCCAAGAGCCACCAAGACAACTGGTGGAGTTTGAGTTTGGAACACTCAAACTCCTCATGTCAGGAGAGGGTTAGAGAGCTGGGACTGCTTAGAGCAGAGAAGACTTAAGGAGGATCTTATCTTATCTGGGCACAAACAGAAACACAATAAATATTGTTTAAGCATAGGAAAAAGATTTTTGTTGGTGAATGTGGTCAAACACTGGAGAAGGTCACCCAGAGAGCTGATGGAGTTTCCATTCTTGGAGATATTCAAAAACCCAACATGGGCCTTAGCAACCTCACCAACCTGCTCAGGTTGATTCTACTTTAAACAGAGGACTTGGTCTAGGTAGGCTAGACCAGAGGTCCTTTATCTCTTCATCCATTCTGTGATTTTTCAACTGCAGTGATCACTTTGTTTAATCTAATCTCTTGCCTTACACAAACATGGATTTAATTTCTGGTTTTCTCACACACACAGATCATAAAGGCTACCTGAACAGGTCCAGGTGCCTGGACAGAGACCTAAAATTTCAGGTGATGTTAAATCCCCTACACCCTTGCTTAAGTAATTCCTCTGGTAATTATCTTTACTTTTAGAAAATCATCCTTCCTTGTATCTAATTGTGACCTTCCCCACTAATAAATACAACTTTCCATAACCTAAATTAATCCTTCAAGGCCTGCTTGTGAAAAAACACTGCATTCACTGAATTTAACCCAAGAACAGCATACTTGAACTTTCCAGATCCTTCTTAGGGACACACTTGACCAGGAATTGAGTCTAGTTGACACTTTCAACCTCATTAGCTGAGAAAACCTAAGAGGGAGACTACCGATTGCTGAACATGACAACTTGTCAACATGTCCTGTGGGGGTACTATTTCTATGATGGTTTGTA
>JAVCKT010014482.1:0-13936 GCA_032273925.1 Rhynchotus rufescens
GCTTTTTGTGAATGCACAGATCTCTCAGCAAATCTGAGGAAATATGTGATATTTTAAAAAAAGTTGTGCTAGAACTGTGTTCATCCTCGCAGCTCTATCTGCTAATATGCAGAATATTTGAAAATGTAGTATAAGTGAAAATTTCATTTCTTTAGTAATGTTAGGTATTGATGTTCACAATTCTTGTTCATAATTAGTTCTCATTTTGGTTTGCTTTAACACAATCAATTCTCTATTGAACACTGCATTTCTACCTAGCAGCAAAAGACTGTACTATCTTTATAAAAGGCTTTTCACTTCTAAAGGCTGTTTGTTCACTGCAAAGGACACTTCACTGAGAGTGCATGCCAGAGATGTAAATTGTATCATTTAATAAAATGATTTTACCAATCAGCTGAGAAACACGATTTTGTTTTCTCCAAATTCTTGTCTGTTTATTTGTTTCCAGATAATCTAAACCCAAATAAAGCCTAATCTCTCTCTCTCTTTTTTTTCCCCTGAACCATTTTTAGATTCACTGACTTTGCCTGTCTGTGACCTCCTGCTGATATGAGCTTCCAGAAGCTTAAATCAACATCAGGTCAAACGGCAACATGTCAAATACAATAGAGTATCATTTTCACACCGAGTAAGCAGAGGAAAAAAACCACAGTGAAGCACAATTTACGCAGGTAAAATGACATTGTCAGGACAATTTTCATCATTTGAGTGTTTTCATCCCACCATAAAAACCTGCAAATAACATCAGTTTACTATAACTGTCAGACTGACAAGCATATGAACTTCCATTCAGTTCCTGGTGATTTGATCAGAAAGATTAGATTTTTGTATTCTATTGTTGTTTATTCCTAATTGAAACATATTATTTTAAAATGCAATAAGCATAAGAATAAATTGTGAATCCACTCACGACATCAGTTAAACTTTTGGGGTGAAAAGCCTCTTGGGGGTACAAGGATGGGATGTACAATATAGCTGTGAAAAGCTAAATCAAGTTTTCATTATTTATGTCCATAGCCCTAATGAATCACAAAGCAATTTCTGCACTGGTAAAGTAAACAGAATTTTACCCCCAAGAGAGTAGAAACGATTGATGTATGTAAAACCAGGAACTGTTAAACTTGCCAATAGCACTTTAAGAGCTTAGCCATACAAAGGGCTTACAAGGTTTCAGGAATCAGCATTCTTTCTTCTCCCACTTATATACAACATTTTCACTCTTCCCTAATACATTGCTTAAATACATCGCAAACAAAGAGAGCCTAAGCCAGATTCACAGTTTAATTTAAAATACTCCCTTGAGTGCGTTT
The DNA here is from genome assembly GCA_032273925.1 of Rhynchotus rufescens. Taxonomy (NCBI): domain Eukaryota; kingdom Metazoa; phylum Chordata; class Aves; order Tinamiformes; family Tinamidae; genus Rhynchotus; species Rhynchotus rufescens. The sequence continues at coordinate 1,311 of JAVCKT010014482.1, forward strand.
GCAATTGCTTGAGAGTCTCACTACAAAGACAAACAGGCACAGTTTCTACATCGTGTTTCATCCTCCAGTTAATGCATATTGGGTGACTTCAAATAGTCTCGATGTTATCACGCATTCACCAACACTGAAGAGCTTTTAAAGTGACCTGGGTGGCAAACTGCTCTATTATTAAATGCAAATAACTCATGTAATGAATAATTCTATGTACAGAAAAGCAAGCTGAATATTTCCAGGTCATTATCTGGTTTTCCTCCAATTGCATGTCCATGCTTATGTATTGTACATGGGATACATTATTGGATTCTGAAAGGAAGTTGTGCGGCTGCTGAGTCTGAAATGGCATTCAATATGCTTTAGAAAGGTTGCCATTTACACAATTTCTGCCCTAAAAAAAGTGCTTAATTAGCTTATATTCAAAATCCAGTGCTTTCTGAAGTGTTTGTGTAGTAAAGATCAATTAATGACATGTAAACAGAGAACTAACATACTAACATAACTAACAGTGTGCTGTACTATTGGAGAGTTATATGATAAATGGCATAGATGTGTAAATACAATGATGGTGATAAAGCCCTAAATATTAAGACTAAATATATTTTCATTTTTAAAATAAAACCAGAAGGTAATTTTATCTAAATAGTGCAGAGGGGCTCATGATTTATTTTAAAGCTGAAAATACTTTTTTCTATAAATAAACTAAAACACACACTAACAGGTTGAAAAAGTTTTCTACACTGTAAAAAACAGTACTAGAAAATAGAAGATAAGCTTCATGTCATTCAGAGTCAGAGGAACAGATGCAGAATAGATGATAATAAATGCAGATCACTTTCCAACACAAACCACTGCGCAGCAATTATGCAGTTATGAAACAATTGTCATTTTTCATTATTATTATTAATTTGCTAAGCCATCTGAGTTTTAATCAGTCATTTCCTGTTATTAATGATTGCACTTAATCTGAGAAAATCAGTGCTTTTTGGAAAGCCTCAGAACACACATAAAGCCAGCATATGTTCATCTCTACAGTATTTCTAATCACTTTTTCTAAATGAAGCAGAAAGGCTTATAAGCATAAGCAGTCTAGAGCTGTAATGATTTAATAACTTCAATATGATACATTCTTGCTTCCTGGAACAGAAAGGACAGAAAAGAATTATATTTTGAAATATCATTTGTTAATCTCTATCTTACATTAAGCAGGGTTTTTTTACTACGCCTAGTAAAAAGACTTTTGTCCTTTCATCTTGGCATTCAGTCAAACATTATTGCCGAGCACCTGCAAACAGATGATGCTTTTTGTTAGCATTCTGAACATGTAAGGGACCACACCACATCATCTCAGTGAAGGCTCGATCCTACAAGCAGTGTTTACATGATGCTTACATATGCGGCTGCTCAATCTACATTTTTAAAGCATTCCTTGGATTTCACACATCTGAGCCATGAGAAGGTATTTGCTTGAATACCTTTGGCAGGTATTCACCATACCATATGTTCCCCCTATTTCCCTAGCACCAGCACTGGTTTTCACATTAGTCTGGCCTAGCCACATTAAGATAAAATGGAAGTAAAGTGTCTAAATAAAGGCAAGATTTACCTGTGATATTAATTTACATCTCTTCCAGGTGCTGCTAATTATTATTGCAGCTTAGTCTCACTACTTTCTGCCCTACTGTCCCTTCACTGAAGTGGACAGTGCAGCAAGGACAATCTCCTCTTCTATTTGGAAGATTCTACCCAAGTCAGCTACCAGGAGTAGTAAAAGGGCCTTTTGGCCTGTATTTATTCAACCCCTTCTTTAAGGGCAGAGAACATCCAGCGACATGGGTGAGGACGAGCACACAAACAAGAGAGCCATCACACTGAGTGAGACTAGAGACAGGGCCTGAGCTGGGATATTTGATCAGGCACTAGAACTGATCAGCTACACTGACTTGCAAGTCTGTTCAGACCAGCTAATATCTAGAGATATATTGTAAAAATACTGTAAATAAATTGTATAGCAGTTGGTAGAGGCCTGGATAGATAACATTTAGACTGTTGTAACATCACCTTTACTTTTTCTTCTGACCTTCGCCATAGTTTCTACTTCCTCTTTCAACACTCTACCATAAACTTTATTTAATGTGTAACAGAAGGTAGAGAACATAACAATGATTTATGGCTAAGTTCTCAACTAGTCGCCTCCATCTACACAGAATGCTCATAAGGCAGAGAAAATCTGAGACAGGCAACAAATGAGAGAGAAAAATCCAAAAAAATCTGTGCTGTAGAGAAGTGGAAGCCAACATTTATATCAGACTGCAGGGCATGGTAGGTTCCTTCCGATGCATTAAATCCGATGCATTACTTCATACTTTAACCAACACATGAAAATAAAAACACATGAAAATAAAAAAAAGAAAACAAATTTTTCATCTTCCTTTATGAAACAGTTAAACAGACTAATAAGTTGTAGGTACTCATGAATGTGAAGAACTCAGGTAACCCTGTACATTTGCAACAAACTGGCTAAAGAATTTAACCTATTTTCTCCATTTGCACTGAGCACTTCAGCCTTGCTTACAGAATATCACCGTGCTTTTTACTCTTCATTTTTTCCCAAAACTTGAGTTGTGCTCTTAGTTGTATTGCCCATAGCTTTAGATATTTCTGTTTCCTGAGCTGATGAAGATACAGATGTGTGAGCTACAAAATTCACACTGGGTGAACTGCTAAGTCAGGTCCATAAATAGTCATATCTGAAATTATTTGTGCCAGTGTTCACTGGAGCACTGTTCATGGCTATGGAAAAGGAAGATCTAGAAGTGCTCAAGTACCAAAGAGAAACTATATATATATTTTTTAAATGATTTAAATTCCTGAAGTAAATTTATTGAGCTCTTTCAGAGTCCACCATTCCAATTATAACAGTGACATAACCACTTAGACAAGTTTAGTGCTGTCCAACAGAGGGCAATGGTACTCAATCCACACAAGGTTAATACACCATATGCTCTCCCTGCCAAGGTCTCTATTTCAGTAGAGAAGATATGGAAGGAAAGGGTTACTGAAGTTCAGTCTGGACACCGGACACCAAATAACGTTATTATCAGCTAGCCCAAATATATGCTGCAGTAGAAGGGGAACTCAAATGCTCCATAACTTCACAGCTTGCTCTAAATAAGAGATAGGAGGTATTCACATGGCACAATTTTACAGCTACCATGTACATGCTAGTAAACTTTTCCTGAGCTCAGAGCCCTAGAGAGGATAGATGTCGCATTGTATTTTGCAAATCGAGAAAATGCAACAATGGAAGATCACATGAGTTGCACAAGGTCACTGAAACAATGTCAAGCTGCCATTCATGTTGAAGGCAATGCCTTCCTTCAACGCAGGCACTCTTGGCTCTTACCTTCACCTACAATCCACTATTTATAGTAGCAGTGCATATCTAACAAGCAGTATAATTACATTATTACAGCTCAGAAAAGCAGTGATTATGAAGCTCCAAACCCTTTGAAGGAAACAAATCCAGTAACTCAAGAGACAGAGCAAATGATGGTCTGCAATGCCAAACAAAATTCACCAGCCTCAATCACAGAGAATGCAAGGCAAGGTAGAGAAAGAAAGGGGAAAAAAAAACCCCACCCTTCTAAAAAACAAAAAACAAAAATGATCCACATCATTCAAAGCCTATGAAATTCACCTTGAGCCGGTGTGCCAAATTGTTCCTGTCTTCAGCCTTAGGAAACTAAGATTCTGCTGGCCTTGACAATATTTGCTACGGTGTTCTGGTTTTTTGTTTGTTTTTGTTTTAGAAAAGGGAATTATATTCTCTTTGTTACATCTATCTTAACAGTAATGTAAAATATCCACTTGACTATTGTTGAGGTGTTGAGTTGTGCACCAAAGGGAAAAGAATAGTACAGCCATATTCAAATGCTTCAAATGAAGGCAGATAATCATCAACACATGGCATGCTTGTGGCAGGAGTAAGTTTCATTTACCGGGGGAAAAGGTGACATAAATAAAAAAAAATGCCACTATAGATGGCATAAGAGTTTCTTTTGTGAAACTGCTTGAAACTGCTTTAACAAGAAGTTGCATGACTAAATTAACTTTGAGTGATCAGAACTTGCCAAACTTGCCACTTCTCTCAGCAAAGCTCTGTTAACAGTTAATCTCTGTTTCTAAAGAGGTGACATTACAATAAATATAGATCAAATCTGTATTTGCTGACAGAACTTTTTCATAAATAAAAACCTAAAGAAAAAGATCTGCTCTAATGAATCAGCCGTGCCATATCCTGGAAAAAGACATCTTTTGGAAAGAAAGAGATAGAATGCACATGAGTAGAAATCAACATACCCAATATTAATGAGTCTTCCTTAAAAGACTCATGCACTTCCAAACAAGTCACTCATTCATGCGTCTTCTTTCCTAAGACCACAGTCTATTTTCAGTAAATAGAATACATTTGACAAATATTTGATTGATATTAAATCACAGCATCAAAATAAATATTTCCTCAGGGAAAAGCTTTTCCTTGTTATATTTATTTGTGAACTTTCTATATCAAAAAAACTGCTTTCATAAGTGAAATTACATTGAAGAATAGCCTCTTCCGCTTATATCTGACAGAGTTTAAATGAAAGGAGCCCTTAATTTCTGGAGAAATAAACTTTACCTTTCCAGTCATCCATCCAAGTCATAAACGCTGTACCTGGGACTTATTTATGCAATATATTTTTTCATAGGGAATGGAACTGCAAAGAGAACTTGAGGTTTCAGACTTTTACCAACTTAGGCTTTACTGCTTTTGTACTCCAACATTTCTTGTTCTATTGCTATTGCTCTCTAAGCAAAAGAAGGAATTTGGAAAAGTAATCTGTAAATGACGGTGATTTCTATTTAATTTGACCGATAAGTTTTATCTGTATTAGGATGTACAAAAGTGTTGGCATGGTGAGCTCGTTCTAAGTTCAGCATGGCTGAAAGTCATGGGAGGCATTACTCAGTAAGGCAAAGCACCCATATACAATTCCGGCATGTATTCCCACATCATGTAAGGAGTTTTAATTCCACATCTGTAGGATATCAAGCCTGAGAATGGAAAATATCTGTGGCATGGTTGGACTGTTGTAAAATGGAAAATATGAGTTGTTAGGAGTTTTGTTTTCTGTTAATCATATAAAAAGCCCATTACTAGTGGAAAGTTTCTTAGCTAAGGGAATCTGTGAAAGAAAGAAGAGCCACAACGTTAGGAAAAAATAGGGCTAATACTCCTTTCCGCATTTTAAACCTTTTCCTCTAGCTGCTATCTGTGCAAAGACAAGCACACAGAGCAGCCAAGAGGAACTGGAAAGAGGTAGGCAATGCATGGTTAATAGCTCACAAGAGTGGTGCAGGAATTCAGTCACTGCCAGTAAAGGAGCAGAGATGGCAAATCACTGAAATGCATTCTTATTGCAATTGATTTTTCCTTCCCAAAATAGGCACAAACAGTGTAAGCACTGAGTATTCAATATTTGGATCTTTCATTCTTAAAAGTTACGTTGTTTGAAAATCAATTCTTTGGATACAGTATTTTCTATATAAAGTTAAAGCTGTGGAATGGGCATGGCACAATCAGCACACAGTAGTCCAACAAGAATTACAAGAAGGCTATTGTTCATACTTGAAAGAATAGTATCCAACCTATTTTACACCTTTGAGAAATACTCTAAAATATGTACTTACTATTGTTTTACTATTATAATCTGTTCCCTGTAGAATCATGAATCTATGACTCTAATGACTACTAAAGGAAAAAACGGAACAAATGCTGAGGATGAGCTTAGGAATTACCCCTACAGCCACTGCATAGTAGATGCACTCTGCACATGGGAACTTCTACAACATTTTGCACTTCAAAAGGATCAAGCTGAAAGATATATTTGGGAAGTAAAACATAGTAGTAATTCCTTCATTATGATGTGTAACTTTTAAAGTCTATTCCTGCTTAAGCTAAAGTTGAGGTATTTAACCTTATGTAATGAGCTTAGGCACTGACAGGCAGAGCCTTCTAAGTTCAATGGCAGCAATATTAAACCTTTGGAAAGGTAAAGCCATGACATGCCTTACCAACACAGCAACAAAAAAAATGACTTTAGTTCAGTACTCTTGCCTTAATTTTACAATAGAAATATTTGCTCTGGTACACATCTACTACATTTCAGCCATGAAGTCACCTAGTTAACTTAGAAGCTAATCAAATATCCAGGAAATATCACAACACTGGAAATTACACCAACTGTAACAGCAACATCATCAATGCCACTTTGCCAAACTACACTAAAGATGCCTACTCAGTATTTGCACCACTGTAACCAAGTGCAGAAATCAGCAAAAATTAGCGTGAGATAGAAGAAAATGCCCAGATATGAAAGCTGATCAGCTTTGCTACAATGAAAAATTGTATTGAATCCTTTTCAAGTTTGTCTTTCTTTCCAAAAGAAGTCCCTCCTCCTCAGAAAGAGCTTCAATGGTAGGCAAAGGCATGGGTTTTTTTCCCCTCCATAAAAGTATCTGTGACAAGCCAGAAAACCTTGAGCTTCTTTGACAATGAAAATACCAAATGGAAAGAAAACAAGTTCAGCCAGACTGAGCTCCAACAATGGTGCATCTCATTTCTGATTCTGCAAAATGAGCACCCTACTTCTCTGCTCTACAAAGTCTGCCTAATTACAGAGAAACATCTTGGGAAGAACCCTCACAAGTGGCAGTGGCAGACATGCAGCTTTAGAAGTGCCACCTAAATGACTAAATAGTCACTACTGTTTCAGGAAACAGAGTCTCAGAAAGCTTGTAAACTATGCCCAGGTACGTTTGCTTGACGGCTCTGGATGTTAGCTGGCACCTCGCACCTGTACCACCAGCCAATGCTACACAGCCATAAAAGACACACCATTTGCTTTGCTCATATGACTGCACACTGAAGACGATCAGAAAGTTTATTTAGATCATTTCTTAATTTCTGTTACTGCAACTAAATAAATATTTCATTTCTCACTGAAAAATTCAAGAGGTCAGCAGAAAAAAAACAAATCTTTTAAGTGCTTTATCACCTGAATCTAACCTATCTTAGCCTAAATCCTTTGGTCTTTTTGTAACATATGCTTATTAAACAAACAAACAAATTAAAAAAACAACACTCCTCCAACAGTATCAGTTTGTAGAAACTCACTTCTTTACAGAGCTCGAAGAAAAAATATTGGTCCAAGTTTGTGGTTTTGTAACCAGTAATCTCTTCTTCAAAAAGCCCACTTACCTAATAGCATGCTGTGAAATCTAAAAATAACTTAACCACTATATTTACAATCGTGGATAAATTAAGTCACTAAATCAATTTTCAAAGCATATAAATAAAAATGACTCATTTTCCAGAAGTGCTGAGATGCGAAATCAGTAAAATGCAAATGGCTATGTTTTAAAATCAGTCCACTATGGCTTTGGAGCCTGACCATGCTATTGCATATATGATTTTAGACATCTAGATTTGAAAATTTTGCTCCCAAAGCATTCTTAAAGCAGTCCTAAAAAAGCACATAACAGTCTTAAAGAATTTAGAGGTCTGCTGGTTTTGCCAGCCTTATAGCTGCTTTCTAGAAAGTACTGTTATTCCAGCCAAAGCATTTTCAGAAACAAATATGATGGGCTATAGGACTCAATATTAAATTTAAAACTGAACTGCAGATCTCCCTTCAATGAACACATGCAGTTTCCATCGACTCCATTTAAAGAAGCTCTGCATGTGCTAAAGGGAAATCTTATTTGGCAACTGACACTAGCACACAGCATTGCAATCCACTGAGCACAGAAACAAATCCTGGTTTCATACTTGTGCAGTAGCAAAGCCCCCATTAGGTGACACTCCCTTCTCTGAACCAATCACGTGCAGACTTGTTTTGATTTAAATATGTTCCTGCGTGGGAGAAGCAGCAAGGAGTCCTTTATTTTCACACACACACACAGACACACACACACAAAAGATGAGCAGCTATTACAACTAATGGGAACACAATTTTCATAATACTGGAATACTAAAAAGAGAAAGAAATGTGGGACAAGTTATGTAATCTGTACTTACTGAAACAAGCTACTTGCTTCTGAAAGGAGATTTCATCCTGCCCTCTCTGAAGTGAACAGAAGCTTTGCTACTGAGAGGAGAATTCAGCTGCTTTAAATCACAAATCAATTTCCTCTAAGTTACTCCAGTATATAATAAAACATTCTTGTGATTATAGAATCAGGAAAAGGCTAAGAAAGAATTTTAAAAAATAATATTACAACCAATATGAGACCATCCATAGCGTGTCAGATCTCTATCTCTACTTCATAAAAAAATATGATCATCTCTGTAATGTACTTCGGCCCAAAAGCAGGTGATGTGAACGAGCATCAGATCTGCTTTGTCCAAAATGCCCCAGGAGGAAGGCTAACAAGGCTTCCCTGTGTCCCGACTGATGGGTCCTTGTGACTTTGAGGGAGAACTCTGAATTAATTACAAATTGCAACTTTATCAAGATGAACTTGGAAAGAAACCACTGTTCCCTAGAAGATAGTTCTCAGGAACTCTAAGACATTTTCCAGGGCTGACTCACTTTACTTCAAGGGATTACAACATACGTTCACAACATTTTATCCTCAGGGCACCTGGGCTATCATCTCCCGACTCTTCTAAAATACAATTAGGTGCACAGTCATAGAAACTCATGGTCATAGCTCTGCAATGAGAAACAGGCTTTCTTAGCTCAGCTCACTTCGTCACTGCAGTCACCTTTTTAACCTGTATTGCGGAGTATGGTAATTTAGAATGCCAAGTTATTTGGATTCCTTGTATTGCAGGCTGTAACTCAGAGCGGAGAACAGCCTCGGGGGGGATGATTTCTTCAGTCCCCTGTGTGGCGGCAGCTGAGGGCAAAGGCGTTGTTGGGAGTGCGGATGCTGACACAGAGAAAACTCATCTCTCCCAGTGAGAAAGCACTTGCAGAGCCCTTCCCTGCTGAGTAAAGGAGACAACCTGAGACACTCCGTGCTTGCGTATAACAGCTCTTCCATGTCCATGAAGCCTGAGGCAAAGGTACAGTCTAAATCCCACCTAGGGGAGGCAGAGAGCGTGGGTGCCTGGAAGGATTCTGTGTAGCTGAAGGACATTGGGGGGCAGCAGGAGGGTATCAAATGCCCCCATTTTCTCCCTCCTCCCCCAAGTTCTCTCTCAGATCAGAGAGGTAGAACTTGGATCTAACGCTTCATCTTCTGCATCTCACAAGGTGAGCTTCACGTCACTGGCAATATGCTCCAACAATAAAATCCTGGTCACCTTAATAACCAAGAAGGAAATGATCTGTTATGTGGCCCTGCCTGAAATTCTACATGTGTATTTGTTAATATTTATTTTTTATGTCAGATGACTCCATTACAGAAAACATGACAAGTAATTCCCATAAGATACAAGGCCAAAATCTCTACAGGTGTATTAAACTTTCAAATCGATACAGCCCTCTGCTAAGATATTGAGCTGACCTTAACCAGTACAACAGTAATAATATATTTAGAAAACATACCAGCTATGAAACCGATACTCCACTTTGTACTACCGTCTATATGTGGATATGCTTTAAGGGAAAACAGAGAGTATTTAATGAAAAAATAACAAATAAGAGTAACTTCCAGCAGGTGCTACATCATATGTCATAAATACTTCTAGGAAAAGGTTTGCTAATATAAATCATATTTATATTTAAACTGTATAATTGTGACATGGTGTATCATGCAGTTGCACAGCTGCAAGAATGTACTGTGATCTGGTACTAGTACTTGTGCTGAGAAATTCTGCCAAGGATTTACCATAAAACAGAGGGAAGAGACTTATTTTTTTATTAGAAAACAAGGAAAAAAAAAGTTTTTACTTTCCTTAAGGAAAACTAGCCAAATGTCCTTCAGTTAACAGTTATAATGAAATGGGTGTTGATATACTCTAGGGCCTTGTGAAAGCAGTAATTAGAAGTTATGTTAGATTACACTCTTCATGCATGCAAAAGAATCTGTCCAGAGCATTAAGAAACCAAAAGAAAAAATCTTGCTCGGAAAATGATGACCTCTGCATAAAGTTCATAATTACACAGCAGGGCAATGTTCTTCTTTCTGGAGAACTGAACTGCCTTTACATGGCTAAAAGAAACTATGTAAATAAAAAAGATATCTCAATAGGCTTACTGGTTGAGGAAAGGAATTAGAGTAAGTGATAATAGAAAATTGAGCTTCTGATAGCAATTTTGACATTGGTAGTGAAACAGCAAGTCCACTGCAACAGTATTCAGAGGCCCCAGCCAGGAGGACAACTATATAGGGTACCGAACAATGGAGGGACAGACGGAAACAAACATCAGGTGTTGGCCAAGTAGTAAATAAAAATGGAAGCACCTAGATACAGTCCAGCGACAGTCCTTTGCTCATAATAACCTAGTTTTGCTGCAGTAGTTTTATACTTTGTTTTTCTTCACTGGTTGGCTGCATGTGATGGCATTGCATTATGGCTTGCTTCTTTTAAATAGATGAACAGAGGTGGTACATTTATTTTAGATTTAAAGGAAGTCTGCTGGCTTTATATATTTGTTTCAGGAAACAGTGTTTGAAATCTTTGAAACATGTCAACATTAACACAGTTTACTTCCTATAAAGTGCTCCTGGTTTGCACGCTGATGCTTACCATAAAGTATTAGAATAGGCCACAGAAAATGTTTTCACAGCAGGGCTGCCAATGGCTGCCAGCCAGACTGCCTGTTTTTGAAGCAAGTCAAAACGTTGATAACTGTTCTCTTTCTTAAAGGGTAAAGGTGGAAGGAAGTAGCAAAGTAAGCTTTTCCACCTTATTTGTATTTTTTTCTTTTATACAGGGATGTCTTCCTGCCAACTTTTTCCTAAGAAAACACTTGGCCACTTGATTTTTTTTTTCCCCCCACTTCTAATCAACTGTTTCCTGCCAATCTGATTCCTGGGAATGTAAGCCTCAGTGCTCCCACTTAGCATAACTCAATCTCAACTTCTTTGTTTTTTTCATTCAGGTGATATCCTGAGATAGGCAGATTTTATGTTTAGTCTAAAATTATTTTAGCCTAAAAAGTTACTTAAGTCATACTTAAGGAACACAGGCTTTATACTGCCTATGTTTGAATATACCAATTAGAAAAATAATTCAGAAAGTCCTCTTTCCATTCCAGTCTATTCCTAGCTATGGAGGTTTTTCTTTTGCAAACAACCTTCCTGCTGAAGCACTCAAACTTGTATTTCCACTAGTCAAGTGTCACTTTAGTATCATAACTACATCAAATTCAGTGGAACAAACATAAAATTCAATGGGTGTTCATTGGTAGGATTGGGACTTGCACTTTATTTCTTTAAATCACAAATGGTTTTGATGGTGTTTCAGCGACTGTCTCCTATCTCCTGCTGCAAAGATAGCTGCATCACTGAGAACAACTACCAGTATTGCAGCTGCCTGAACAGAAAAAGAAGAGTTACATGAGTATGAAGAAATCACATATTTTATCTGTGAGCTAGAACTGAGAAACTTTGCCAGAGCAGCAATGCTGTTAAGGTTTCAAAATTTAATCCTAAATCTCATCATACCCTTTTCAGTTTTCAGCTCCTGGATTCCTAAGAATGTCAGCTTTCTGTAAAAGGTCACTTTTACTTTTCAAAAAAATGAAAACACATCTGAAGTGCAAGTGACTAACAGAATCAGTGGAGCTCATAAAAAAATCAGATATACATTGAGAAAACTGTTGGATCTGCATCTTTTAAATAGAACTTTAAAATCTATTATTTATTTTATAGTTAGTAAAGACCTTGCAAGACTAAAATTTTCCTCTTTAGGTTCCCTCTCAGGTTCATAAACCAAAGTCCCAAGATACTGGAGCAGTTTGAGCTGTTTGGCTCTTCCCAAGAAACAGAAGCAGCTTAACACCTTGACAGAATGGTATGTTTAGATAGATCTCCTTGAAGCTTTTTGTTATTGGGAATGGTAATATGCATTTTAAATTGATGTTGCTTTCCTTAAAACCTCAGCACATGGATCTAATCACAAAATAAACCAGTGTCAGGCACCCAAGTCCTTGAAGCGAAATAGAAACTAAATGCAATATGAAAAGGACTTAATGCCAAGCAAAGGACTTAATGCCAAACAAACACAGCCCTGCTAGAGACATACACAAATATTCTACTTGCCATGCAATATTTCAGAGGTGAAGCTTCACTCTGTAAACGTTTCTTATGTAGGCAAAATGCATGCTTGTAACATTATGACAAACTGTAATGCTCTTGTTAAAAGCAGCAAGAAGAAACAAATCCTTTTGAGTAAAGGGAAAAAGAAAACAACAATCCAAGCAATAAGTCAACTTCACAGCACAGCAGACCACCCACAGAAATGAATGAGTTTTTAACTAGCGAGCTTCAGAAAATGCATGTACAAAATTAAAGCTTCCTGGCCAGCTGCTGGGCCAGATTAAGTCTTTGACAGTACAGGCCTGTACTGTCTTTGACAGTACAGTCTGTGGACTTAGCTCATGGGATTAAATCAGGCCTTCCGCATTCTTCCT
>JAVCKT010014483.1:0-11211 GCA_032273925.1 Rhynchotus rufescens
CTCAGTTGTAATTTAATAAGTGGAATTTAATTGGTTTTCCCCATGTAATTTGGAGTAACACCAGCCAAATTCCAAATTTCATGGAATCACATTGCCTAGTAGCCTAACTTACATACTCTGGCATTGTTGTTTTATATCATTCAGCTTGAATATTTTGTGTGATAACTGCCTAAAAAAAGGTTTGGCAGTTCTTTTCTGTACTCTATTATTTGGCGACTTGCCTTAGCATGGACGAAGGTCATGGAAAGCTGCCTTCATGGTAATGGTGCCCTATTTTTCTCATGTAGCTCTTAAAAGCTGAACAGGACTTTTTATTCTTTCATGCCCTGCTAGGAAATAAACTGCAGCACCTTCTATTACTCAGTTCACGTAAATACACTTTTTTCATATTAACATATAAAACTTAATGTTGATTTAATCACTACTTAATCTTTTTTTCCTTTAGAGCACTACATGTAAACCTGTATGTAAAACAACTTTTACGCATAGATAAGCCCTTATAAGCCCTTATCGTACTGTATTGTCCTGGACCTCCTCACCTTCTTTTGTCAAGGGAATAAGTGATGTTTATTATCTTAAGTGCTTTCAAAGTAGGCATTTTGTTTTGAGATGAGTGCTTATTTTTACACTGAAGAAAGAAGCATCTTTTTAGGCAGACCTCTGAATAACTGGAAGTCTTCAGTAGCTTCAGACTTTACAGATCAATGTTGATACTGACTCTAATATTGGAGATTTAGAGGATTTTTTTTTCTTAGAACTGAGCAAAAATTGCATATATAACTGCGTCCATGTTCCAAACACTTTACTGCCACAGTGTACCCAAATTCCTGTTATTGGTAAGGATGCATCTTTTGGTGTTTGCACAAGGCAAAAATTCAATAAATGGCTCTTCAGAAAATCTTGATAGGCTTGGAGAAAAATAAAACTTCTTTGGCATTCTTTATGGCATCTTGTTTTAAAATAAGCCCGGTGCCATGGTTACAAGACTAGTCACGTTGCTGTTTCTCCTGGGGATCTCATGTTGTGCATCCCCATATGTTCCTGGTGTTCGAATTCCTGTATTTGCTCGTTCCCACCAGGCCTTGGACTGTCGGCCCATGCGGATCCGCTGTGATCGCTGTCGCGGGTCCAACGTGGGCTGGGCGCTGCCAAAGCTTTGCTTCCAGCTTGTGCCTCCTGGATAGTCATTTCAGTGATTTTTTCCGAATAAATGCCATGCGTTCTTTTACCTCTGTGTGGAAAGTGAGCAGGGCTGAGGTATGAAACCCAAAGAAATGCCTGTTCTGCACCCCAGGCTAACGAGAGCTCCAGTAGTTCTGGCTTGTTTACAGCCGAAGTTAGAGGAAATAGCTTGCAACAGGTTTTCCTGCCTCTCGGATTCTTCACATCCACTTGACCTCTCTTCCCCGACACTGGCTAGGTTTATCTTGCTTACCTTATTTAACAGCAAAGAAACAACCCCTCCAGTGCTGCTGACAAAGCTCCTTAGCTAAGTAGTTGAGTTGCAGGAGCCAAGGAATCTGTGGAAGGGCCCGGCTGCCTGTCGGCTTGGAGAGGATGCTCCTTATGAGGCTATTGTTTTAGCTTTCCTGCCTCGCCACTCTCCTGGCTTCTCTGCAGGCTCCTTTGAGTTTTTTAACCATTTGTTTGAACAGACAGCAGCACAAAATTCGATAGGAAAACAATTGGTTATAGAATTAACCCAGTCTTTCTTTTCACATGAAAATGTCTTCTATATTTGTAAAAAAGGTGAGGGAATGGGGCATGGACAGAAAGCAACTAGCCTAGAAATTGGTTAAAGACAGTTTAGAAAACCTAGTGTGGACTGGTGTGTGTGTATGTATACATATATATATATATATACACACACACACACAGAGCACACACACGTATGCATTTTTCTTTCATACTACTCAGCTGGATTTTATTTTGATGTTTGTATTTAATGCTTGTCATCTAAAAGTAGGATACATATGAGACAGACCAACATGGACTTCAGGGATAGATGTTTCCACGAAATATTGTTCACAAATGATGTTTTATTTCCCACCTCACTCCTGTACCAAAGTATTTGATATAACTTTGTTGAGTTTTTCTTTTTTTTTTTTTTTATCTTTTTTTAATCTCTTTTCCTCAAGACAGTACTCTTGTTTATTTTTTTTTAAGAAAGGGGAAGTTCCTGTTTTCTGCCAAGAACATTAAATACCAGCCATGCTGCCAGCTACTATTTTAAGCTGAATCACGATAACTGTAAACTTTGGGTTTTTTTAATTCCGTCACAAATAGTAATTCAGAACCTCCTAAAGCAAGATGTAAAGGTGGTCTGCAGAATAAAAAATGTTTGAAAGCTGCCTCTAACGAGGGAGGAAAGACCACTGCCTTTTTGACTTGGATGAAATTGTCTCCAGTGGTTGTCCTCACTTGAATAATACAAAAAGGGTTAATTTTACTTTTCCGTTTTTCCCAGATTTTAAGCCTGTAGATCAGGATTTTTCCTCATCAGTTGAACTGCCAGCAGAGCTGTCTGCTCTGCAAACTGGCTGACCAGAAGCTGGAGCACAAATTGAGTGTGGCAGCTGCTCTGCACAGTGCTGGTACTCGGTGCACCCTCGGTGCTTTCATGCAGGATAATGTACTCCCTTTCTATATTCCTCACTGCCAATCTCTGTGTGAACACTTCTCAAATGCCTTATTTTGGTTTATCCAGGGTACTGTAAGCAACCAGCCTAACTTACAGTACAAGCAGCTTGTTGTTCTTTAGTTATCTTAGGAAATTTCCCCCCAAACTAGAATGTCTAACATTAAAGACTTGAATAAATTCCTAATATACTTTGAAGTACCTAAAAGGTTTCTGTGTTAGCAGGTTGCATCTAAGCTTACTGTCAAGGTTACAAAATGTATTCCTCATTGCATAATGTGTGCTGTATTGTGTTATAAAGTACAAGTTTAAAAGTCACAAATCCCCAAAGTCTGTGATAACTTTATGAAGAGATGATTTTGATTAACATTTGGTATATGAGAAGTTCTTAGTGCTAGGTGTCGGCCGAGCAGATTTTCTCACAAATGGGACATATTGTCACCCTGACCTACAAGGATCCCGCAGTTCTGGCTTGGGGCCTCTCTTGGCAACTCTCAGTCACACTGAACACCTTTTGCTTTTTCATTTAATTTAATTCCTTTCTCCTCTGGCACTTAGGAAGAACTATCACTGCAGAAATTACAAGCAAGAAGAATGTGATGATAATGGCTGTAAAAAATTAATAAGTTTGAAAATAAATCAATTCTCACCTTGCATTTAGGAGTGTATGAAGTGTGAAGAAAAGATCAAGAATTTAATTTTCTGCCTGAAAATTCAAACATGTGTTAGCACTTTGCAAAGATGTAGATGCAGTGCATTATACTTGATATAAATTCTTTCAAATGCAGGAGAGAGAGATCATGTGGTTCATCTGAATTATCTTTTAGTGAAAATATGGAAGACTTTCTAAATGCTAGGAAAGTGTAGAGTGGTCCTGTAAATAATTTTGTTGTGGAAATCTATTCCAGGTGTTATAATAAGATTTAGACAAGATGTAGCGGAATATGCAACTTGAAATTAAAAAAAAAAAAATTGTCCTTATTGTACTTTGTGATTATGTTTAACCTGAATACTTTTTACACTTGATTTTATATTAGTTTGGAAAGGCAGTAAAAACTCTTGTGTCGTGTTGCTTTAGGTTGGTGGAACAAAGGCTGGAGTTGTCCGTTTCCTGGGAGAAACCGACTTTGCTAAGGGAGAGTGGTGTGGAGTAGAGCTGGATGAACCTCTGGGAAAGAATGATGGAGCAGTTGCTGGAACAAGGTTAGAAATCATCAAATTAACAACTACCTTAAAGATTTGGAGTGTTTTTTTTTATTGTGAATATTCTTATATCAAAAATAATAGTCTGTAAACCTACTGCCTAAGTGTGTGTGTGTGTGTGTGTGCGCACTAGGTTTTATTGTTATTTGAAAAAATTGTTAGGCCTAATATAGATTATTTTGTTAACACCATCTGTTACTTTTTGTCCTTTAATACTTTTAAACAGATGATCTAGAATTCTTTAGGAAGTTTTGTGAGATCATGTGCCTGAAAGACAGAAGTTAATGTAGTGCTCATATCTTTGTTTTTTTTAAAGGTATTTCCAGTGTCAACCAAAATACGGTTTGTTTGCTCCAGTCCACAAAGTTACGAAGATCGGATTCCCCTCAACCACCCCAGCTAAAGCAAAGACAACCGTGCGAAAAGTGATTGCAACTCCCTCGGCCCTGAAACGCAGTCCGAGTGCCTCTTCCCTGAGCTCTCTCAGTTCAGTGGCATCTTCAGTAAGCAGCAAGCCAAGCCGTACAGGACTAGTAAGCTTCTTTTTCTACTGCATGCTTTCCATACCTAAGCAGGAATCCACATGGGATTTGCCTGCAGTTTACTTCCATAAATTGAGAACAGAACTGATCTTGGGTATGAGATATGTCTAATTGTGCTTTTTCTCCCCCACTCTCAAAGCATGCATAAAGGAAGGAAATCTTAGCTAGCCCTGAAAAGTAGCTCAATATTTGAATATTTAAGCTTACAGTTAATTCAAACTAACTTGAGTTATTGCATTAAGAAAGGGGCTTGTGATGCCAACAGACTGAAAAGGTGTTAGTGATTTCTGGTTGGGATCTATGTTGCTTTTTTCTTTTTTTCTTCTTCTTTCTCTAGCACTGCCTCTGTATTATGGCATTTGTGTTTGAGGAATTGATATCCATAAAAGCTGCCAGAGACCGAAACCAAGTTTTATTGAGCAGGAAGTTTCAAATTGTGTAAAACGTAAAGTCTCTCTCATCACTGAAAAGATGAATTAGTTGAGAAATGTAGGAGTAGCAATTCTCAAGTCTTTGCTGACAAGCAGCCCCTTTCTTTTCCTTTAGATTTGATTTTAATCCCTTGAATTCATAAAGGCTATGTTTTGCAAAGTGCAGTGCTCAAATAAATGTTAATATTGTACTAATTCTGCCTAATACACTTACCCTGGATCCTTTTGAAGTTACTCTGCTACACAGATGTCCTAGTCTTGGGTTACATGGAGTGAAATGGAAGTCTTCTGGGAAAGTCAAATGGAGGAAAAAACTCTCTTCCATGGCGATTAAATGCATATAAATAATTATCTATTCACACTAGACTATTTTCTGAACCAGAGTACATAAAGTCATCTCTTTCCAGCTACAAGCATTCTGCTCCCAGTGAACTGAAACTGGCAGCAAACTGGCTCCCCTGACGAGCAGGTGCAGGGCTGAGAAGTGACGTGCTCTAGTCCTTCCAAACTGAAGCAGCTTACAAGTGAGCAAAGGTCAAGAATTGATTGGGAAAACAGGGTTAATACCCTATTGCAACAAGCATATGGGATCTTTATTTGGCACAAAAGAACAGACTTTATTACTTAATCTCTTCTGGAAATCACACTGCTGGCTGCACAGTGCCCCCTAGTCTGAAATTGGTGCAGTGTTTTAGGAGTGGCTCCGAGTCAGGGAATGAATACCTGCACCCAGTGAAGCATTGGTATGCTAGGATACTCTCAGCAATAAGACAGCATATTTTACATTGTAAATGCCTGCATTATTATTTGCTTTTTTGCCTTTGTGTTGTGTCCCACAGTGTTGAGTTGTTTCGAGCCATAAAATGCAGTGCTTCTATAATCTGTTAGTTGTGGAATTAAAATTTCAGCTTCTTGCAAGCTGTCTTTTTAGATAACAAGCAATGTTGATTCCTATTCAAATAAAAGAACCGGGAGGATAATTTTGACACTTTCTTCCAAAGCTAGCCCCGTGAAGAAATAGGATTTCCTGAAATCACGTCTTAACACAGAAGATTTTTATTGTTCTCAATTATCAAAAGCATCATTTTATAAGAAGGTGTCTCATATCTTTTGGGTAACTTGATAGAGTATTTCCAGTGGATTATAGGCTTGCAATTCAAGGCTGTGAGTTGACAAATTCAGTGGAGCAGAGATCATGCAAGGTCAAGAAAAAGCAAAAGGTTCATTTTAGCTATAGTTTTCCAGATTAATTAATTTATATCTATACTGTTAAGTATCCTCCAGAAAGCTTTTTCCGCAATTAATCTAATTCTAAATGTTAGATGTTTTAATCAGATAACAGTTGTGCTTGTTCAAAATGTTTTAGGCTTATATTAGCTGTAAGACTGACTTTTTAAGGCAAGGTAAGTACCTTTTGTTCCCAAATAGATTAGATGAACAAAATGCTGGCTGGACTTCCTAAAACTTTCCCAGAGCATTTGGGAATGACCCAAGATTAGGACCTGTTAAACAGAAGGAGAATGTTTTCTAACTTGCTTTAAGGATGCTTTTATATTTTCCACAAAAAGCTGCTTAGAAACCTAACAAGTTAGCCTTCGTGCCAGTCTACAGCACCGGCCTTAAACTGAGGCTTGACTTTTGTTTTTGCTTGAACACTTCTGTCTCCTACATACCACCTGCTGCCACAAAACAGGCTTACTGTTCAGGTATGTCTGTTGTTAATGTCTAGAAAATCACATAATTTAGATATTTTTTATTAAAATGTAAAGGAAAAGGTACAGTAGGTTACAGAAAGCTTTTGCTTTACTAACGCAGTGTTTGTGGAATCTGGAGGTGTCCCTGATTTTTACCTGATATAGAACAGTTTTTAACATATTTGCTTTCTAAAGTTGACAGAAACATCTTCCCGGTATGCAAGAAAGATTTCGGGTACTACAGCCCTGCAGGAGGCATTGAAGGAGAAGCAGCAGCACATTGAACAGCTCCTGGCAGAGAGGGACTTGGAGAGGGCAGAAGTTGCTAAAGCAACCAGCCACGTAGGAGAAATAGAGCAGGAATTAGCACTTGTTCGAGATGGACATGATCGGGTAAGAGCACCGTAGCTGTTCTTAACTTAATTCCCCAAATTGCATTGCCTTATTGAAAAGCTTGGAGAGTAAGAAATGGTATTCCAAAACATAAATAGTCCATACCTAAGAGTTATTCCATGTGGAGGCTTTGCTTTGATAAGAATAGTAAATCTGTGTCACCCATCTCTGGTTGAACGTGTCCACATCTTGGCTTTCTGTGACTATACGCAGATCGGAATGTGCTCGTGTTCTTGCCATTGGGCTCTCTCTTTACCAAATCATGATTGCTGAGCTATAACTTGAGCTGTATAACTTGAATTAAACGTATGGATTGCCCCATTTACCAAATTGCTATGCTTTATTTTTGTTACTGCCAAATAGCATGTACTGGAGATGGAAGCAAAAATGGACCAGCTACGAGCTATGGTGGAGGCTGCTGATAGGGAGAAAGTGGAGCTTCTCAATCAGCTTGAGGAAGAGAAAAGGTGACCCCAAAATGTCTTTGTCTGTGCTGTCTGTTAAGAAAAAGGTTGCACTTTTCACTTGCAAATATGAAACATTTCAAATAATGTAGATGTGGGCATTTAATCTGTAGAACTGTGTTGCAGTTACTTTAAAATACTATTAAGAGAGAAATTATCTTCAGTTAGTATTACAGCTGGTATAATACAGTGAAAGCTCTGCTGTGCTGAGTTGAATTTAGAACAGGAAATTAGAGGAGATTTTGAGATGTTTTTGTGATTGAATGTCTCCTTTTAGACTGCTCAAAAACAATCCAGGTGGAGACTGATTAGAGTTGCAACTATCACTTATTATTTTTGTTATTATAAACTATTGCTTACAGCTGAATTTTATGTAATGCATTTCTGTTAGCATTGCCCTCTGTTGCCAAGGGTTTTGTTTCTACTCATATGAAGTTAGATTGTGCCTATCAATAGATTGTGCTTGAAGTTCTTGAAACACCCATTTTCCACTTCAAAGTGAAAGATTTGATAATTCCATTTTCTAGGAGTGCTGAAATAGCAATAAATTATTCACGAGAGATCTAAGGCCTGAATTCCTATCAGTTGCATGCTTCTAGGTAGGGTCGTTCTCTTAAAGAAACCATCAAATCCTTTAATGCCTTTTCTAATTGCCTTTCTTAACCGTTTGAGCAAAGGGACTGAGATTAACGAATAGATCTGTGCAGTTAGGCAAGGAAATAATCTGATGCAATGGTAGACCCTACAATTTGCACACTCCTCTTTTAGAGGACCCACTCTACCTGAATTTGTAAAATGGTAGATGGCAGATCTAGAATGAGTTGCATATCATGTAAAGTAGAGGATTGCTTAAAAATAAAGAGGAAAAAAAAAAGAAAAAAGGCAGCAGCTCTGTTTGCCTGGCCGTGAATGTATTTTCCCTGATTGCCAGGTCAGTGGGGGTCTGTGTTACTGCAGTCCTCTGTGGCCTTGAGCTCACCTTCAGCACGTTGCTAGGCAGCCTAACAGTGTCCCTGTGTGCGCCTGCTGCCATCAGCCAGAGTGACGTTTTGCAGCTAGAGAAATATGCCATGGCTCCAGCAGTGTAGTGTTTCTCCTTCCTCCTAACCACTCCAGGATTCTGTACTTTGAAAGTCCTATCCTAAGTACTCAGCACAGTCTCAGCAGTAACTTCAAGTCAAATAATCTTTAATCTTGAGTTTCCCAAAGCATGGGGGCAAGGCCCACTTTCAGTCCTAAGATGTGACAAATTCAAGTTATTGTCCTTTATCTTTTACACATCCATCACTTGTAATTCCCAGCAAGCTTGCAGCAGTCTCCTCTCCTTCCATCAGCCCAATTGCGGACACGGGCAGTGTGTGTAACTCAAAGGCAAGAGGGCAGCCGGTCTTCTCCTTTGCCACGTCTCACTGTGCTGAAAGGAACAAAGAGAAAAGGAGAAGATCTGGCTCCAGCCTTCTGCACTGAGACATACCAGAGTAAGGGGAGGGAAGCAAAAAAATCAGTTATTTTAAATCAGTTCTTAGCTTCTCACTTCTAGCTGGGCTTTCTAAAACTCCTGAAGAGGCAATACACGATGTATTTGTGTTGTACAAAATGCTGTTTGATTTGTTTTCTTTATTTCTGAACTAGCATACACCAAATATTAGACCAAGCTGTTCGTTTAAATCACTGCTTTTGAGTAGACACAAAATGTTGAAGGAACGAGAGAAATTATGAAGATTTAAGATTTTCTTCTTAGCTCATCAGAAAAAGCAACAAAATACTTTCTTTACAGAGCTGCAGGAAGACCAGTGCCTGTCTTAGTGATTTTGTTTTAAAGACTTATTTTGTGTGAGAGATTTCTCCTTTCCTAATGCTTTTGATAGTTTGATGATATAACCAGAATGATGTGACTGTAGTTCTAATTTCCACAAAAAAGTGAATTTAAAAGTACTTGCTTTCATAGATGTCTGACTTGTAATTAAATTGTGCCTACAGGAAAGTTGAAGACCTGCAGTTCCGTGTGGAGGAAGAATCCATTACCAAAGGAGACTTAGAGGTAAAAATCTCCAGCTTGGCAAACAGCACATTTAATAGGACGACATTGAAATGCAAACAGTTCAGATCACCTGCATTCTTCTCTGGAAGGAAGAGGCAGGAATGATTAATAGATGCAATAGGAATGATTAATAGTTGCAGTACTGGTTCTGGAGTATGCAAAGCACGTGAAGGCAATTCCCAGTTCTGCAGTCCTTGGTGTATTGACCAGGATTGCACCCTTAATTCAGTTAAGCCCTTTAGCAAGGGTTCTGCTGTGGAGTGACTGTGGCGGTGTACAATAATCATAGTAAAACTTTTTTTTTTTCCTATTTTATATTATTTTGTATTATATCTTACTGATGTTTTTGAAATTGCTTAGAAGCAATCAAATACAAACAAAGATTTTAAAGATAAAAGACTATTACCTTGTAGTGAATATTAAACACTAGTGCCATTTATCTTGCATTAGTCTTTTTGAATAATCTCTGTTTGCCCTAGGGAAAACTCATTAACAAAGTGTTTTGCCATGAGTAGAATTTTACACAAAATCTAAACAGCAATTTATTTTAATCTTCCTACTATAATGTGGGACATAAACGCAATATGCTGCTATAAAGATTAGAAAATATATATAATGAAGAATTAGTCTTGACTATTTGAACACTGCCAGTTTTCATACTAATTTTAAAGCTAAAAAGCAAGATGCTTTTTAGTTGTTCTGCTCTGTTGTTGTTTAATCTGAAAAATACTAGTTTATTACACAGCATCAAGAGTGCAAATTTAACTGACTTGTGACACAGTGGAACCTTAATGATTGAAAGTGCTAGCCTGATGAAAATGATTCATTTCATATAACATTTCTTTTATTTTAGTCTTCCATTCATTTAAAATTACCTATCTAGACTCTTCATAGAATACTCCTTCTATTGTTTAGTCCGTGTAAGTTTTAGTTTTTTATTTTTTGTTAAATTAGTTGATAGTCATGACAAGCCATCTAAAGACTCTGGTTTGTCAAGCTACATAATTAAAGCTTAAGCTGATTTTGTTAAAATGAAATATGTCCTATTGTTTGTGTTGGAATGATAGTACTAAGTTTGCAGGTGAAATATTTTTATTTTTGTTTTTAATTTTACTGATAGCGAAAGAGGCAGATTTCGGAAGATCCAGAAAATGTAAGAGGGCACTTCAATGTGCAGAGACATCCCATGTTAACAGATTGTGTACAGAAAATGCTTATACTTATTCACTAACTGCATAATCTGTTATTGAAACATTGACTCTAGTATCTGTGTGCATGTTGCTTTCAGAGCAATTACAACATTTATGCAAAAGAATGTGTGTAATGACTAAACATTGTAATCCCCATTAACTGGAGAGAGGGCAAATACGTCATCATAAGAATTCTTTAGTCAAAAACTTTGCAACTAATTGAAGAGTGTAGGAGCTTGTAGAAAATGACTGTCTTAAAAATCTTTCATTTAAATGTAGGATTTTAGTTTGCTTTCTTCATAAAATCCTGTGTACTTTCCTATGAGCTCCCACTGCTGTTCAATAGATGCAACTTGTAGTTAGATGGTCAGTTTTTCTTTGAGTTTAAATAAATAAATCAGGAATATTTCCAACATCCCCCCTTCTGTTTTTTTCCATGAAATGCTAAGTGGAGATTTTTTTTTTTTTTTAAGTCTTAGGAATTATTGGGCCAAACTGCCTTGTTTTTACTAAATATGTAACTTCTCCCCAAATTACGTAGGAAAAACGTATGTTACTGTTTAATATAAATTGCCTTAAAAGAAATTAAAACAGCCCTGTCCTCCCATAATTCAG
>JAVCKT010014483.1:22218-33723 GCA_032273925.1 Rhynchotus rufescens
ATGAAAATTTTTCTTATATTTACTGTAATAATAACCTTTGAATTCCTCATTTATGTAGAAGAAATTGAAGGAGAGAGAAGAACGAGAACAACAACTGATTGAAGCTAAAGTCAAACTTGAAAACGATATTGCAGAGATCATGAAGTCTTCAGGTGACAGCTCTGCCCAGCTTACAAAAATGAATGATGAGCTGCGCTTAAAGGAAAGGTATTTCACCATCAGAACACTTTCATGTTAATTCTTTACACTTATACTCCACACTTCTCATTTTATCCTTTTGTAAATAGCTGAATGAGATGCTTCTGAGTGTCACGTTGCTATGACAGTGAACTTCTATCAAAATAATCAAAGTAGTCTCAAAATGATTTGGAGAGACTCATTTTTAGAATTCTAAAATGTATGTAACACATGCTTTTTACTGTCCAGAGGTAAATGTAAATTTTGATAATCTGGACTGTTTTGTGATTATGCTTACTAATTATTTGATTACCTGATCAGCTGGTTTAATTCTGATGTGGAAAATCTTGGTTCTTTTTCTTGACTTGCAAGGAGATTGGGTTTTGTTTCAAATAAAAGCAATCTATAGAATAGCTAGTTTTTAGCTTTACAAAGCCCTGAACTGTGGAGACAAGGTAGCTGTGGCAGCAGTGCTGCTCTGCAAGTGCTTTGTCTCATTTGTATGTATTTAATTTAGCAGATCATTCTCTTTATGCTAAACCTCTTTAAACGTTTTGACAGATTATAGAACTTTAACATAATTTTAAGTATTTTTCATCTCTGCATTCATCATGCATCAGCAAAAAGTAGTTTTCTTTCTTGGTCTTTTTAGGCAATTGGAACAAATACAACTTGAGCTTACAAAAGCAAATGAAAAGGCTGTTGAACTTCAGGAAAATGTGGAGCAGACAACACAGAGAGCTGAGCAGAATCAGCAAGAAACTCTCAAGATTCATCAAGCAGAACTGAAAAAAATGCAGGATCAACTAATAGATTTGGTAAGAAGAACTCCAAAATAGCTAAGTGAACAATATTGTAACGCTGCATCTCTAATTGTCTTCCAATTGTTTTATGTTCTGTCAGAAAAAGCAAATAGAGACTAGCCAAAATCAGTATAAAGATCTTCAGGCCAAGCATGAAAAAGAAACTTCTGAGATGATCACTAAACATGAAGCAGGTATCAAAGGACTTGAGAAAA
The DNA here is from genome assembly GCA_032273925.1 of Rhynchotus rufescens. Classification (NCBI taxonomy): domain Eukaryota; kingdom Metazoa; phylum Chordata; class Aves; order Tinamiformes; family Tinamidae; genus Rhynchotus; species Rhynchotus rufescens. The sequence goes on from JAVCKT010014483.1 coordinate 23,414, forward strand.
ACTTGCTGGATGCAGAGGAGATGCTGAAAATTGCACAAAAGAAAAATAATGAGTTGGAGACACAGACTGTGGAGCTGAAGAAACAAGTAGAACAGGCCAAAGTATGTATACTTTGTTACTCTGCAAGTAATTTGAAGTTTAATTTTCTGTTTCAGTGAGTTGCTCCTTTTTGTCTGTTTTCATCCTTTTGTTGTAAGTTTTTGCAGTTTTTATTTTGTGAACTTTTCCAGAGAAGATTAACAGTGATTGGGAAAGTGAAACATATGCCACTAACTAGTTATGGGTCTTCTCTGTGTTGCATTAAAGCATCTCTGAAATATGGTTCTTTGAAGTTAAGATTTTATGTTCATAGATATTGGATTCCATACAATCATTTGGAGCTCTATTTTGTTCTTTGTTTATAACTTATGCATTTAAAGACCAAGTGTGGTATGAAATTTTCATTTGGAAGTGTTACAAACGTAAAATTTTCCTCTGTCATGTGGTCCCATGTTATGTGCCACTATTTTGTATGTAGCTTGAATATTTTTCATGTTTTTCCTCCATTTCTTTGAACATCAGTGCTTGCTTTCATCCTTCATTATTTGCTGTATTTCTTATGCTTTAGCAAAATCAGTATATAAGCTGACACACAGTTTAAAATGCATTTCTAATGCGGCCTTTTGAATTGAATATTTTATGGCAATGTCTCTTTGACAGAATCTTGAGAAGAATTAGTTAAAACAAAGTGACTCTGAGAATTGGCAGTCAGTATCTTATTAACTCCCTGCTTTATAATTCACATAGATTGTGATGTGGCAAGCTGAAGAGTCTTGTATCAAGCAACATTCAAGGGTAATCTTTTTTAATTTAAATTTTTGGAAAGTTTTCTTTCAGATGAATGGCATTTTGTAATGAAATGTCATTGGTGGCAATCAGCAAGTCAGATTGCCCTAGGACTGTGTCAGCATATACACTTCAAAAAGAAAAATGCTCTTTTAATAGCTCTGCCCATAATCTCCATTTCTCATTTATCTGCTTGACTTCATTTTTGTTTTCCCTTCTCCCCAACTTTTTCTTTAGTCCTTAACCTCTGTGTTAGCATCAGCCAGAAAAGAGATTGAACTAATGTCAGACAACATGAGGGGTTTGGTGTCAGAAAGAGACACTCTGGCACAGGAGAGGAATACGTTAAAATTAGAAAAAGGTTCATTATTAACCAAACTTCTAGAGTTGGAATCCAAGTTTATGTTTTTACAACAAGACCAAGAAAAGCTTTGGACGGTAAATGAAGAACTTAATTTGGAAAATAAAAAAATCCTAAAGGAAAAGGAAGAAGCTGATGCTAAAAGCCAGCAGAATAGCACAGAAAAGATGGCACTGATTTCTGAGAAAAACAAATTGCTGTCTGAGATGGAGGCAGCACAGAAACATCTTCTGAAGATAACTCGAGAAAATGATGTTCTCCGATCTGCAGAGTCAGCCTTGCTCCAACAGCTAGAAGAACTTCAGGCCAGCAAAGCTGCCATGGATATGGCATGTCAGAAGCACATCAGGGAACAGAAAGAACTGGAGGATTATCAGAAGAAACTTTTAGCAGAGAATGATGCAGTTGTTAAAGACAAAGATAGTGTCATTCAGGAGCTGAAAAGCTCTTATGAGGACCTTGCCAGAGATCAGAGAGACCTGCTGCAAGAAGTGTCAGCTCTGACTACAGAGAGAGATTCAGCCCTAGGCAAGTGTTTGGATCTTGAAAGTGCACATGCAGCCTTAAAAAATGAAATGGATTGTCTGCTGCAAACAAGCCAGAATCTGCATTCTGAGAAGGAAGAGCTCCTTAAAAGTATAGAAGAGCTACAGGTGAGCTTAGCCACTGGTGCCAGTGAGAACCAGGCTTTAAATGTGAGAACAGAAGAGCTGCAAACAGAACTAGAGGCGGAACATAAAGAACTTAAAAAGGTACTGAAAGACAACATAGAGCTGAAGACTTCCCTGGATAGTCTCTCTCAGCTTCTAGAGGAAATTAAGGCCTCAAGGGAGATATCAGACTCTGAACGGATTCAGTTACTTCAAGAAAAGGAGGCTCTTTCTTCATCAGAACGAAGGCTTTTGGCTGAAAGGGAAGAACTTTTAAATGAAAATAAGGCAGTTACTGAAAAACTTACTGAGGCCACGGCAGATGCTGCGCTTGCTGAGAGAGTCCTTACTGAGAAAATCAATGAACTGAGTGTAGAAAAGGAATCTGCTTTTTGTAAGTCACTGCAGTTTGAAAAGCAGAATGAAGCTCTTCTTCAAGAAAAGAGTGAATTGGAGAGCAGGTACTTGATGCTTCTTGATGAATGTGAATCTTCTGCAAATACAATTTCTGACATGAAGAGGAAGCATGAGCTGGATGTCTCAGCCAGGAGAGTTCTGGCCCAAGAGAATACCACACTGCAAGGGTCCGTGGAAGCCCTCAAGGAAGAACTAGAAAAGAAGACAATAGAAAATCAGGAGCTAATAGCCTGTAAGTGTGACCTTTCTGATCTCCTGAAAGCGGCTCAGGATGCCAAGACAACGCTAGAAAATGAACTGTCTGCCGTTTCGCATGCTAAGCAAGTCCTCTCATCGTCGTTCAAGACCTGTTCCTCTGACAGGGAGCTGCTGACGAGAGAGAGGACAGAACTGCAAGATAAATGTCAGAAATTGAGTGGGGAAGTGGAGATTATGAAAGAAAACTTAGTCATAGAAAAGGAAACTAGGAAGTTGGATAAGGAATCCTTTTCTTTGGAACGTATGGAACTTCAGAGTAACATCAGCTTTTTAGAGAAGAAAATAGAAGAGCTGAGAGAGAAAAACAAAGAATTGCTGACTGAGAAAGAACTTTTAGCTCAGGAGAAAGAAAGATCTGAATCTAAACTGAGGGAAATAATTAAAGAAAAGGAAATTCTCAGTGCAGAGATGAAGCAACTTGCTTCCAATATTGACCAGCTGAAGACCGACTTCGCTTGTTTGTCTAAATCCAAAGCAGAGCTCCAGGACTTGCACAGCTCTGTCTCCAGGATCCTAGATGATCTTAGAGTCAGCCATGAGGTAGCAGAGAAGGAGAAGATAAAGTTGATCCAGGAAAATGAGAGTCTGCTTGCTGAACAGAAGACTCTGGTCATCATTAAGGAAGAAATATTAAAAGAGAAGGAGAAATTCTCTGAGGATTATTATAAATTGCATGAGGAGATAGCAGTTTTAGCACAAACTAATAGTGACATTTCCAGCAAACTACTGGTCTCTCAGGAGAAAAATCAGACACTGCTGGAGGAGATGAATAACATGGCTTTGAAACTAAAAGAAATTGAGACTCTTCAGGCCCAAACAGTAACGCAAAAATCTGAGGTATTGAAACACGTTGTTAAACAGCCAAGTATGGTTATACTAACACTGAGCACTAACTCCGTGGTTTCTGTCTGCTCTCCATTGCACAATCAGCACATCATCTCTGGGAAACAGGCTGGAATTATCTTCCATCTCGGTTTATTACCCTGTTCCTTTCAAATTGTAACAGACTCTGAAAGATTCTTTAACAGCTACAATATTGTTTTAAGTCATGTCTAAATACGTGAGCCAATGTTGTTGCTGAATGTTGCAAGAAAACAAAGTAAACTGTGAATAAAAGGAAATTCTCTGATCTCGTAGAAGCTGAGCAGCAGTTGCTGTTGAAGCACTTTGCAACTTGATAGCTAGTGCAGGAATAGTTATGGTTTTAAATTAGTTATTTGTGCAATTTTAAGTTAAATTAATGGAAGAATGATTGCTATAAATCTGAGTTAAATTAGAGCTACTCGAAAAATATGAAACTATGTATTGCTCCTGTAAGTGCAATTGTGTAAAAAGTGTCGCAAGAGAATCACTTAAGCTTACGAGACTTTCAGACTGTTAAAGACCATGACATATCTGGGGCTCTTTTTATTCACAGAAGTGTTTTGTATTCACCGCCAACAAATTCTGAAGTAATATTTTGAATTTCAGTTTGCGTAGTTTGAAACTCATGAAATTACTTACAGTATAAATTGGATTTTAGATATTCTAGAGAAATGTCTTACGCCTAACTAAATATTTTCATATACTGAAAATGTTTTGTTTCATGAAGATAAATTATGATGAGCAACACTGCAATAATGTGATATTTGGCTTTACCTCCTATTTAAATTTATTTTCAAATAACTTTTTACAACTTTTTGTGATTTCGTATTTTCTGAAAATACAAAGCAGTCTGTTGGAAGTGAATATCTATTGAACTACTACTATTGAAAATCTAAGAGTAATCACAGTGGTTATAGTTAGAAGTATAGTAAAATGTGGGTTTTCTCAATGGTGACACAAGCATGGGATTATGATGGAATTTTTGCATGGAATTAGACCTGTTTTTAGATTAGACCATTAGATTATGTCTGTTTATTTTACTTTATGCAGCTTCAGAATGCAAGTATTCACAATTTCAATCATGAAAATGAATTTTTTAAATGGAAAACGAATGTCAAACAGTGGAGTTCTGCATAAAGTACTCTGGTTAGACTTTGCTTTTGGAGGACCTAGCAGGTAATACTTATTTTTTCCCTTATATTTAGGCTGCTAAAATGGCAGAAGATGCTTTTCAGATTGTGGAGCAGGTGACCAAAGAGAAGGATGCCCTTCATAAGGAAAAGATTGAAACTTTGGCCTCTTTGGAGAACTCTAGACAGACTAATGAGAAACTGCAGAATGAGGTAATCACATTTAAGTGCTTTTATATGATAAGTTTCATCTACCTTGTAAGCAACTTCAGTCTTTCTTGCAGGATCTGCTATTTGTGTGACATCTGTGTGATAGCCTTTGGTTATTTTCTGGTATGAAACAATGCAGAGTTCTTATGGTACACAGCAAGAAATAGCACTGTAGCAGCTCATTAAGTGTTTTTTGGCAAATTGGCAAGATAAGGAGTGTGGGTTGTGTGCAGAAATAGCTGTGGGCATGACAATTTGTCAGGTAATGTGTGATCTCTGTGGATCTTATATGTGTAAATATGGGTGCAACTTGCATTCCAATAAAAATGCTTCTCTAGTAATAATAAAATAGGGATTATATAATAAATATTAAAGAGATTATATAATAAATAATAAAGAGCTGTAATAATACCCCTATTTCACAGAAGTTATCACTGCACTTCTAGCCTGCGATAGCCTGCTTGCTGCCTACGTCATAACCTTGACACACACTGTGGTGTGTTCATTTTTCCTTTGAAACTTATTTTTACACCTGAAAATGAGTGCGACATGACTGTCCCAAAGAATCTTACAATCCAACAAATACAGCAATTCCTCTAGGGATGAGTCTGCCTTGGGGACCCCTTCTTCCATCCACCCTCTCCCTTGCTTTGCTATACTTCTGAGTTGGGGAGGAAAGAATGTCCTCGGTGGCCTCTTTCGTCCCCTTTGGCCCCAGTGTATGCAGCATAACATTCAATTTGCTTGGCTGCAGATCCTAAGCACTCTGTGGCCTCTTTTTGATGTCTCTTTAATCTTTTGCAGTCCCTGTAGCAATGGGTAGTGAACAGCTGGACTGACATAAATGCCACGGCTTGTGCTGGAGCACTAGTGATCTCCAAGGAGAGCTGATGGCTTGAGAATTAAAAGTGATGACGTTAATAATGGTAGCAGTTCACTCTCTGGACTTTATTTTTTTTTTTTTTAATGTCCTGTAAATGAGAGTAGCTGGAGATAATCTGTTATGTAAGATAACGTGTCACTGAATGTGACCAAATGAGATTTACAAGCTCACGGTATTTACATGTTAGATGCAAGCACAGTAGTTAGAAAATATACAATTTGCAACAAGATTTCCCCAAGGAATGAGTTTTCCTGTTGCAAGTGCAGCATCCAGCCGCTGCTTATCAGAAGTTCAGGTATAGTGCAGCAGAGCTTTTTTTATCAGCTACCTTAGAAGAATAAAAAAGGGAGAATAGCTGATCTTAGCAAGAAATGTTAAATTATTCTTAAGAAAGGCATTGCAATGCATAGTAGTCAAAATAGATTTGCTTTGCTTACGTAGTATTTCAGTATCTATACATCAAATTACTGTAAGTAGGTCTTAAATGGACTTCTAATTCTTCATACTGCTGGACTTTAAAACAGAAAGGCTCATTACATTCTCCTGCAACTTTTGACTGTTTCATTATGATGATTATATTATTATAGGACTTATTTTAGTTCCGTAAATGATTTTTGTGACAATTTTTACCACATTTCTTGTTAGATGAATGCTTCTCACTACAAACAGATTATTTAAGATGAAAGGTAAAGATGAAAAAGTTCAATTCAGGCCTCCATTTCCTGAATACCTTTTACAAATGCTACATCTGAGAATTATACATTTTCATTACTGTAACAAGTTCTTTTCTTCCCTCTTTAAGTTGGACATGCTTAAACAAAACAACTTGAAAAATGAAGAGGAACTTAATAAATCAAAAGAGCTTCTCAACCTAGAGAACAAGAAAATGGAAGAATTTAGAAAAGAATTGTAAGTATTTTAATATTTAACCTGTTACACTCTTTCCTTGTAGCTACATTTACCTTTCATTTTTAAAAATGTATTTTTCAGTACATCTTCAGTATCCTTATAAACAAGTATTAGGTCAAAATTAAATACCTTTTTTACATACGTAATATCTGAAATCAGAACATGGCTCCTGAATTGCTCGAGGTTCCCGTTAGTGATCCTTATTTGAAATGGTTTATTGTTTATTCGGAGTATATAGTTCTGCCACCTGAGGGCACCAGATTATTTTAAAACCTTTTTTACAAAGGATTCCTGTTGGGATTAAATTGCAATTGCATTGTAGTGTTAAGTTTTCTTTATATAAAATATGGTTCTACTTTTGTTTTTCATTGATCACTTTATCCAGGTTGTTCCAACTGCCATGCTGTGCATGTATCTTCTCAAGGTGGGAACAGCAGTTGAATTTCATGACTTGATTAAAATCTTAGACTCATGTTTATGTTACTGCTTTACTGCTAACGTGGGATTTAGCTACTCTGAAATAAGATTTTTTTTTTTATTATTTTAACTTTTATTTTTCATTGTGATGTTCTTGGTATTGCCAAGTCCCCTCGCTGCAATTCAACCTATGCATTTTATCTTTCAAATAGGCAATGCACTCTTAACTGGTATAAAATAACAAGTTATTTTATGTTTTTATATTATACAAGTTATTGTATGTTGACTCTTTCATGTCCATAAACACATCCTCACTCGGTGGCACCATGTGATAAATATAAATATAAATTTCAGATCACTTCTTTCATTTGAGAACTACCTCATCTCTTACAGGCCATTTAAAAATAAATAAATAAATAAATAAATGCAAGGTGTGTAATGGGCATTAATAGATCCCCTGTAGAGTCTCGCTGTATCAAAGCTTTTGGTGTATCACCATGAATTCAAATCCAACCTGCTTTATACCTGCCCTGCAGTAGCAGCTGCATAAGCCCCAGCTTTGAGATGTAACAAGGAATAACCGGTCTCTGCTCCCACTGCCCCCAGGAAAGGATTTGGTGACTAATGGAAGCGAGGACTGGAATCTGGACTTTATACTGGGAACTAAGAGAAACTTTGACTATATTATTATTATTATTTATTTATATACATACATATATTTTTTTACTTCTGTATGTGGTTTTGTTGATGGTTTTTACCACCATCTGAGATGAAGGCAGGCCACAAAGGAGAGGAAAATGCATAATTAATACCAAGTTTCTGTGTAACTGACAGGTTTTTCTGCTTGCTTTTAAAGAAAGCTGAATGTCTCTCTAAAGAGAAACCTTCTTTACAAACAATGGGATTAAATTCTGTGAGCAATCACTACGCTTGTCGGAAACGTCAAAGCAAAATAACCATTTCCAGGCTCTTTGCCCTAATGCTAGGGCAGCAGGGAGCCAGCAGCCTCTGGTTTCATGGCAAACCAAAATATATTAGGCTGTAATTTGTCAAGCAGAAATTATTTATAGAGATTACTTCCATGTGAACCTGCAGCACCGAAGGGTTTTCTCCTCATCTTGATTAATCTGTGATTTATTTACTTATTTTTGCTTAAGGCAAATCTTAGTCATAGACCACTGCCAACTGCGGTACCTGGTCATGGGTGCTATGAGGCACTGGGGATGTGTGGCAGCTTGTCTAGTTCCCTCCTAATTGATCATAATTAATTGTCATAATTAATCCGTGCTGTCTTTTTTTTATGATAATAGATTGATGTAGCTGGAGCTCTGATATTGAGGGAGCAGCTGGAAAACGTGGGTTAGCTGTATTGTATTCTAGAGACTAGAAGTCCATTAGGCTTCCAATTTGCTTACTTGTGCCAGGTGATTGAATTTTATTCTTGGAAGTGTTGAGGAAGTTCATGGTTTATGGATTCTTTTGTCTTCAAGGTCATAAAAGTATTTTTAATATTCCAGTCATGCTTTAACTGCCTGTAATATTGGCACATAGGAGTGCAGTTTCCTTTTGTGAAAACAAGATGGCCATAAAAATTATTGCTTTATGAAGCAGTGTGGCTTTTTTTAATATTATTTGAACATATTTTTCAAGAATTTATCTCTGATTTGAGTCATAACCATGTAAAACTTTGTTTTCCAAAATGCATTGGAATTAAGCGTACTTTAAGTAAACCAAACTTCTTGGTAGCAATATAGGCTACTGAAGCTGTGTTTATTTTCAGTCTTTGTTTTGTCTGAGTTTTGGGGTTTGTATCTGTTTAAAATGAAACTAGATGACACGGAGCAAAACAGAAACCAATCTAATCTTGCCCGCTCTGTGTGTTTGGGTGCCAGACATGGTGCTCATCGGGACTGTTTAAATAAGCGGGCTCACAAACTCTTCCTAAACAATTTTCCCGTCTTAGCGTTGGCCACAAACTGCTCGGCTGTGCTCATTCGGGAGCAAGGCCGGGCTCCGGAGCTCGCCGAGAGGCTTCTCTAAGCGCGCCCGGCGCGAGCGCCTCTCGGATCCTCGGAGCATCCGGGCAGGAGGCGAGAGCCGCGGCGCAGCCCGTGCGCGCGGCGCAGCCCGTGCCCGCGAGGACGGACGGAGCCCCCCGGCCCACGTGGCCTCCGTGTGTTTTTCCAAGCCGCGGAGCCGATCCTCTCCCACCGTTCGGCGCTGCCTCCCCCGTTCCCATGGTAACCATGCACTCTGTGTCCTCGCAGCGAGGCGCTCAAGCTGGCAGCCGCTCACGCGTCCCAGCAGCTCGCGGCGCTGCGAGAGGAGAACGGGAAACTTGCCGAGGAGCTGGGCAGGAGCAGGGACGAAGTCACGAGTCACCAGAAGGTAGGGGGGCCGCCGCGGGGGCTCGCGGCGCCGCCGGCCGCGCGCCGCTGCAGGAGCCCTTCCCAACGAGGCCTGGGGGACGTCGTGCTGGGCGCTTGGTGTGCCGAGAGTGCTTTAAAATAAATCTGGGAACCACCTGCACTGGGAGGGCAGAGCTGCCGGCCGGCGGGAGGTTATATAACCCAGGAAGGATGCTTAGGAGGCTTGGAAGGAAACGTGAAGTAGCTGTGCTTTAGGCAAACGTATTAAGACGCTTGCTATTTCTGTCAGGAGTAATTTTATTACACAACTATGGAAATCTTCATCTATCCTGCTCTTAGGGAAGATAGATATTTAACTATCTCTATTCCTACTCTCTTTTCCTCCCTAAAAAAAGAGCATTTAGGGTGTCTTTCAGCCCCCTATTTAAAACTACTTGGGCTCTCTCTGTAAGAAGTGCAAGGCACATGCATGCTTGCTCAAACTTCTATCTTCATTACATGAACAAGTGGCTGCAACACTGGTGAGTACCGGAGGACTGGAACTGATGTTAGATTTTTCTTTTCCTTCAGATTTTACAGCAAGGAAATATTTTCATTTCATTATTTTATCACTTGATTTGCATGTTATTGGAATCTTGAATTATGCATTTACAGGTGTGCAGCATGTAACATTGCTGCTTGCCAAAAAATGATAGATTAACAGTGCTAAATGTGGCAGGTGTATTTTTTTTCTTTATGGAACAATTTTGGTGACAGCCGTGCTATGAATGCATCGTGGGAAGACCTAGCTCGAAAGCCAGCGCGTATAAAACGTGTGTGCTGCCTTTCTCAGGCACCGCTTGTGCAGCAGCAGCTGTACCTGTTTTGGAACAAAATATAAATTTCAGATGAATGTTGGGGGGTTTTTAGGGTTCCTTGTATATGTCACCAACATGCTGTTCAATAATACAAGATTATTTGATAAAAATCAGCAGTTATCCACTGCAAGTGTCACTGCATTCAGATTTTGTAAGTATG